>CAJDSM010035127.1:1400-12272 GCA_903981925.1 Ostrea lurida | reverse complement strand
TAATTATCATGAAATCAATAAGCAATAGAAATGCTAAAGAATGAAAAAATAACATAATTATTCTAATATCAAACTGTTCATGTATTTTTTTTTTTTGTCAACGGAAACCAATCCATAATGTTTTTTTCATTTCGAATATTTATATATAAAGGCAAAGATAACGAACAATGATCAGTCTCGTATGTCCCAAGTAGAATACAAAACAAGAGTTGGTCAAACACGGACCCTGGATACACCAGAGGTGGGATCATATGTCGAGGAGGGGTAAGCATCCCTTGTTGACCCGTCACACCCACCTTGAGCTCATTGCCTTGATCAGGTAAATGGAGTAATCTCGTCAATAATAAGAAGGCGAAAGTAATGTGTTTAACGTAATCATACCAAAAAACATATAAAAATCAAGGATGGGTGTTGCGGCACACGAACCGACAAAGCGGAAGGTAGGATCAGGTGCCTATGGGGAGGAGTAAAGCATCCTTTGCTGACCGTCACACCCCGCCGTGAGCCCGAGTCGAAATAAAGAGAGACGGGCACTATACCGTCTCACACAATCCAGTACGTAAGAGAAATGACAGAGTAGTCGAGACGACACAAATAGTATGAAGAAATCAGCGCCGAGTTACTTAGTGATACGTTGTAATCGCAACACAAGACGATCATTAAGGTGGCCGAACCGTAGAATTTGCGAAATGACAGGACTATTAAAAACCAGAGATGCGCTTTAAACACCACATGCAACTTCAGGACTGGTTATTTTGTTGTAGTACGTTAGCCTCGCTTTAAAAAATCGCATACGCATAGCAATGCCTTCCTCTAGTGCGGATGAGATCAACTGCGAGATATACACACATAGGCAAGTGATAGTTGTATCATTCACTACATAGAAACGGGAAGAGTTGCACGAGGTAATACCTTCGCTCAAACTCAGTGGCTGTGAAAAAACGGATATTCCAATGCCTATGTAAACATCAGACAACTGGCAACGCAAAATCTGTATACAGGCCTATCAATAAGATTAAGACCTGATGTTTTATCCAATTTTAACGTGAAATAATTCTCACGGAGTACATCCATTGCTAAAAATTCATTAGCTGTTAGAGGTATGCATGGAAATTATAGCAAAATCGAACTGTGGCATTAGTTGCCATATTTGCAAACGGTATTCCAAAACCGAAATGGATGAAGGACCTTTTCCGCCAAGGGAAATGTGGACGCAAATAACGTCAAGAAGCAGACCGGGCCGACGCTGCTGGAGGTGATATCTGTATTGTTTTCTGGTAGTTTGCAGTTCCCTGAAGACAATGGGGTCCAGGCAGCGCAGCTGTCATCGCTCGGATCTTTTCTACTCCTGCTAATTTAGCAATCACAGGTCAATCGTAATAAGCTGGGCGCGATGTTGTCTCCCCTTAGAAGGTTTGCAAGATATAGGTATCTTGACTGTTGAATTTGCAAATGACAAATGAAATTGAGGAGGCAATAATCGATAGGAAAATTTCATACAGATAAATGCAGATAGACAACGTGTACAGTATCAAGTGAGTAGGCAATATCCAATGTGGTTCCTGACCTCAGAATTAGTACCGCAGGGAGTCTTACGCGGACAAATATACATATGTTATATTATACATACATTTTCCAAAGTCAATGTACGCGAGAGAAACTCTCCTCACCAATTAACGCCGTATAATTGTATTTACATTCATCGAAATTCCTTTTTTTTCTTGATCCTTTCGTGCTGTGAAGTATTAAAAATAGGTTACTTTAAAGCAAAAAAAATAAATAAATAAATAAAAAAAATAAACAAATAAATAAACGGCAAGTAAGGGCTAACGGTTTATTTCCTTCTTAAGTGGTTATTACACGAAAGTAAAAAAATAATTTGGACTTCTACGCCAATCAATTTATATGAAAATACTTACTCGGTGTTCTATTTCTGTTTGTAGTGAATGAGTATACCTTGGTCACTATATCCTTGCTATGACATCAATTACATTGTATACATTGATTGTCTGTTGTTTTACGTCCCTCTTAAGAATATTACACTCATATGGAGACGTCACCATTGAAAGTGAAGGGCTGCAAATTTAGGACTATGATCGGTGATCATGGTCTTTGAGCAGCGAGGGATCTTTATCGCGTCATACCTAGTATGACGCAAAACCTCGCTGTTTGCGATATCATCTGAAGGACCGCTCCGTTTAGTCGCTCCGCACGACAAGCAAGGGGTACTGACGACCTATTTTAACCCGGGTTCTAAACGGGGTCCATATAAAACAGATGCAATATATGTCTATAGCATTATGAACTTTACAATTCAATGTTAATTTCTTAATGTCTTGTTTACAGGGGAAGAGCTCGGGGCGCAGATAAAACGGAATCCAAAAGCAGAGAGAACTGGAGAGCATTGCAGACAGGTGTGGAACTTTGTATGAAGGGTGAAATGTGGTATAGAGTGTGAAATGCAATATGTAGTTTGAAATGTTCTTTTTCTTGATGATTCTTTTTGTGGATGATTTTGATTATGAATATTAAACAGTCTAAAAGTTGCACGTGGAATGAACGTTGCAAAAAACATCATAATCCATTTTGTAATTTCTATGTATTGGAATAACAGTTTAAAGATATTTTTATAGCAAACTAAACCATGGATTCTTTAGAACAATGCAATGAAAAGGACAAATATGGTGTTCAGTAATCATCTAATTAAATCGATGTAGATTTACTGCATGAATGGACGTATAACATATTTTGTGACGTTAAATATACATATCATTAGGCAAAACATCTTCATTGAATACTATTTTGTGGAGCATTTTGCAACTGTTCTATTTATATGCTTAAAATATGTTAATAGCCCGACTGAAAGCAAGTGGCTCAGGAATTACCAACCTTTATGCGAATACACGTGGGATTAAAGATAATAACAACGCTTCTCATCGAGTACACAATGCAAGTTTTGGTAAAACAGTAGTTACTTCAAATGAAGTTGACGTTGACATCGACGAGAAAATTCACGAAGAAAATCCTTATGGAGACTTGGATATCAAAAAGGAATTGGTGCCAGACATTCTGTTGCCCAAACTGGAAGAAGTCATCAAAAAGAAACAGAAGGATGAAGATGATGGTTTTAAAAGGGAATATGCAGTAAGGATATAATGTATTAAGAATTTTATGATTCGTGTTTGAAAGTTCAAAAATTGTAGCAAGTGTAAAGCGATAACATTATATGAATCTTCCTTGTGGAGATAAACGCTTTTTAATTTATATAAGGATATCTTTATACATTGCAGACTCTTCCTTATGGAGAGAAATTTCCTTGTAACAACGGCAAACTGCCAGTAAACATACCAAAGAACAGATTTAAGGCTACATTTCCATGTAAGTGTTCCCCTCCCCACCCCCACCCACCGCGGTGACCCTGGTTAGATTAGGTCCTCAGTATCCCTTACTTGTCGTAAGAGAGTCTAAATATGTCTTCATTGACAATGGTTACATCTCCAGTAAATTCATTGAATATTTTCAACAGGGTGTAAAACAATATACAAACAAGAAACCGAAAATATAATTTCTAGATAAGATTGTTTTAACTCAAACGATATACATGCAATTTGTACCTCAGATATGTTGGGGTTTAATTAAACAGAAAAATTTCCGCAAGCAAAATGCGATAGTTTTAATTTATGTGCACTATGCCAAAGTTACAGACCTTATAGCATTCTATTACGCCTCCAGAGCGTTTTGTTTCTTTTCATGGAAATAGTTCATCGCTCCGTGCCAACTGTAAAGAGTTTCGTGCAGATCGTTCAGCATTCCGTGCGAGAACCGTTTTGTGCAGAAACCACGCCCCGTAGAAACTTAAAGGGACATAAACAATTTTCAAATTTTAATTTTCCATTTTTAATGTTTACAATTTGAATTAAGGTATTTATAATGGTCAACAAAGTTTTAGTGTCATTTGTTCAGTTACAGCTACAAGCGAGATAATCGTTGTTACGTAAACAAGGCCAGCGTCGCAATTTTGTTTACATTCCCTGTTTAAAACAAAATGAGATACTGAAAACACTATCTAGAAACTATTTACCTCTGTTTCGAATGAAATTTGAAAAAATATGTTTATACCAAACGTATACTAGAAAAAAAAAGAAGCACAGGCCTTCTATTTTCTCAAGGACAAGTCCTTGGAATCAATTAGGGGAGCAGATATTTACGATGCACATGCATAGGTATCTTGGAATCACATGCCGCGTGCGAGTAATACCTACCTGTCTTGTCAAAATAAAGTCACTACTCAATTTAGATTATGTCTGTTCTGCTCAAAACTATCGAAGTTGAACAATTTATCGGATAATGATATTTGTTCCTATCATGAATACTCAACTATTTGGATATGCGATTGGAAATAACATGCACGGACATCGAACAAAACTAAATTGGATGCGTTTTCTCCGCCATGTACACGCATATCGAAGTAGGCCGTGTGATTTCCTCAAATATCACACACACAGCACACTCTCTTCTCTCTCTCTCTCTCTCCTCTCGTCTCTCTCTATCTCTTCTCTTCTCTCTTCTCTCCTCGCCCACCGTCCCTCGTCCCCTCTTTCGCCACTCCCCCCTCTCCTCACTATCCGCGTTCCACCTCTCCCCAATCCCTCCTCCCCTCTCCGCGCTGTGCCCCACAGCCTCTACACCCATTCTCATCCTCTCTGCCCACACCACCTCATGCCTCTCCACTGAACCCCTCTCCACCTCCCCTCCCTCCTCCCTCCCCTAGTCCCCCCGCTTCTCTTCCCCCTCCCCCCTCCCCTCGACGACCCCCCTTCTTTCCCTCCCTTCTCTGCTCTCTCTTCTGCTCTCTCTCTCTCTCTCTCGCAATGCAACGTCCATCAATTTAGTATAAGTTGATGAATTAAAACAGTTCTTTAAATTTGGAAAAAAATATAACGGCGCTCGCATGTCTACTATTATTTGGAAAAATATTAATTTAATTTCGTTTGAAATAAATTGTTACTTGTTACATGTAAACATAAAAAAAATTAGTCTGCGCGAATTTAATGGGTCGGTCAGCATATCTCGGAAAACCAATTTTCAATGGAAAAAAAATCAATTGTGACTGTCACATGTCCCATGATTTTATATAATTCTGAAGAAGTATTAAATACCTGAACTATCACACAACAATAACACATATATGCGCATCTGGTACATAAAAATTGGTACCGTATATTATTTATATTATGACCCCTGGGTCGAGGCCTCTGCTGGTGGACTGTTAGTCCCCGAGGGTCTCTACAGCCCAGTTGCTATGTACTATGTTATTAGCTTGAAATACGGATATGTATTTAATTGCAGTGGTAAATTTAGAAATTCATATCAAAATTAAGGATTATCTCCCTCAGGCATAGCTCCGATCCTTCGAAGTTTTTGGCCCCAATCTTTTGGCACTACATTGATCACTTTTATAAAGTTTTACTTTCATGTTTCGGATTTCCAACATTTCGATTTGAGCATCACTGAAGAGACATAATTTGTCGAAATGCGCATCTGGTGCATAAAAATTGGTACCGTGTATTATTTATATACGTACTCTTCCTTCGTGATTCCAACGCAGAGGCATGCATATGTTATATTGTGTGCTTATACTAAACGCTAGTAGAAATATTTATGAATTATTTTAGCATTGATGCATACTTAGCATATTTTGTGATAATTTCACATTAATATATACGACTCAAAATTTGATAAGGATCACTAGGTTAGATGTGTGTAATTTACCAGATCATAGATCATTTTTGTTTTGATAAATTAATAACTGGTTATGTTGTGTCCAAGTGAAATTGAAAACGTCTTTGACAAACTGGCACGTGCAAAACATGGCATGGATAGTGCGTTTCTCAGCACAGTTGATACTTTTGCTACCATTGCACAATTTTCAATCAGGCATCTGTGTCTGCTTATTTCTAACATTTTAAACTCATTTGAGTGTTTACAATACGTTTATCAACACAATGCCCCCTCAACGTGTAAGGCGTCACCTGACGACAGACCAACTGGGCAGATGTATTGGAATGCTTGACGCTGGCCATTCACAACTGACTTTACAAATGCGCTAAACGTCAGGCAGAGTTGTAAATAGGGCATGGAACCAACAGCAAACTTTTGGAACAGCAGCTCACCGACATGGGGTGGTGGTTGTCAGAGGTCGACAACCCAACGCCAAGACCATTTTGTGGCTCTTCAGACACGACGCCATCCCTTTTGGACAGCAACCAGCCTACAAAATGACCTCCTAAACGCCTCGGGGTGAATATGTCCACTCAGAAGATACGAAATCTGCTTTACAATGCAAATCTCAACTCCACAAGGTCATATATTCGAGTCCCTCTGACTGTTCGACACCGGCGGAAGCGATTGGACTGGGCTAAATATCATGTCATTTGGACACAGAACGATTGCGTTGAAGTCCTGTTCACTGATGAACCCATGTATTGTTTGAACTTTACAGACAGGAGGCATCAAGTGTGGCAACGACGACGTGAACGTGTCCATTATTACAACAACATTGAACATGGCAGTTTTAGTGGCAATTCCATCATGGTCTGGGGTGGAATCAGCAGTGATGGAATGATTCTCATGTCTTGGAGAGATGAACAATGGCTGGGATGCGGTACCGGGATGATATCATCGATGTATACATGTACGTCAGACCCTACGCTGGTGATGTTGGGTCTGAGATCAACCTGATGGATGATAATGCCAGTCCATTTCGCGCCAGAGTGGTGAAGCAGCAGACAAGTGTCCGTATGGACTGGCCAGCGCGCACGCTGGACTTAAATCCGATTGAGCGTGTATGACACATGCTGCAGGTTGCCCTCTCACGCCGTACAGCACATCCTACCACTTTGGCAGAGCTCGGAAACGCCCTAATGGAAGAGTGGAACAACCTTCCCATTGGAAACATCCGGGTGCTCATTGAGAGCATTGCTCGAGGTTGTCAAGCCGTCATTGATGCCAGGGGAGGCTACACCCGTCATTGACACTTCATCGACTAAGTGTAATGATGGACTATCCCCAAAAACTGTGTAATTCTTTCTCTGGATAGCTGTTAAGTTTTTGTAATGAAAAATGTAGCATCTCGTATTGATAAAAGTTCATGACGTTCATGAATGTCGATTCATACCCTGACTAAACACTTTTCTGAGTAATTTGTTTGTTTTTTGTTATGTTAGTGGTAAATTACACACATATAATCTAGTGATCCTTATCAAATTTTGAGTAGTATATAATAATTGTAATACTTGCGTGTGAACAAAGTTGCGATTTTGAATGCCTTTGCTTCCTGTTTTAACTGCATTCAAATAGTCTTATTTTTCTTCATTTAATATTTTTAGTGATTATAAATAAAACAGTACCCAGTGAAGCAGATATATTAATTTCAATTGTAGGCCATTGCTATTTCTTTCCCGATTTTTTTGTTACTTCAAAGTCACTTCTGTATCATTGCATTAAAAAAGCGTATAGGCCACGGCTACTATTTCATGCAAATTAGATTAGATTTTGTTGATTGTTTCACCATGTTCTATCACAGACGACCATTCTCGTATTCAACTGAAAACGACGAGTTCTGATTACATCAATGCCAACTTTATTCATGTAAGTAAGAACAAATATTTCGAGACATAATCATGTTATTCGATTCGCAGGCATTGCTTTATTCCGCAATTTAGCTTGTTCCACCACAATCCCCCACCACCACCCAAGAGTTTTTTTTTTATTTAATACTTCTTTCACTTGTGTCGCTATGCCGAAAATTTGCATATTCCTATAGTAACTAATCGAATAAACCAAATATAAAGGACAACTCACTCTTACTAAAGGAAAACAGCTCTTACTATTTATTGTTGATCGAATAAAAGATTGTCCTACTTTTACCGTATCCTGGCATATAATTGGACCCGAAGAGGTAAAGAGGTAAATATAGGAGATAAATACTTCAATCAAATGTAAACATATAGACACGTCCTTTATGGAGAATCAAAAATGTTATTTTATATTATTTTCTTAAGTGGAAGTTTTGATTTGTCATGGTTCTATCTTATCTGGATCCGCCTATAAATGTAGGTTTTAAACTTTATCTTATGACGATTAACAGACATGTTCTACAGCTTGTATCCATTTTTCTTGCTGGTTTGGATATTTGTACAAGGAGAAAATTTATATCACAGGAAACTACAGATTCTTGACGAGATTTTCGTATTTCAAGGGCAAAATACAATGTTCGCAAAAATATAAATGTATATCAACACGTGTATTTATATTTTCAGGGTGTCGAGAGAAAGAACGAATACATCGCCTCACAAGGTTAGAAGGAAACTATTCTGACATTATAACTTGCAAATGTTTACATCGCTGAGAAAAAAAAACAGTTTCCACTTGTTGATACGTTGATATTTTTGTTAGGCAAAACTCTTGTGATTTTCATTGACTCTCAAAATCCTTAATTATATAGGGTTCTATATATTTATGCATGTTACTTAAATATTAACCATACTCATAATTATTTAGCATATATCATGTGACGCTGCATACATTTGATGTGGAGTATTTAGAGGAATTATCTTTTACCCCGTGAGTTTTATCTCATCTTGTATGTAATTGAAGTAACATTTAATGGTTTTACCTCATAGGTAAGTTAAATACAATTCGTTGGTTTCTCCTCACCTCTTATGAAAATTGAATAACATTATATGGGTTATTCATTGCTTTGAAGCCCTCCCCCTTTCTGTGATAGTCAAATAATGTTCCATGGGTTGTCACTTGTAATGCCACTGACATCCCAAGTTATCCATTACTTGTGCGATGCAAACAGCAATCCATTGGTTCACCCCACGCAGGTTCCCTAACGCTACGACAGTGACGTAAATGACATTTTAGAATTTTCCAAAACTATGCTTGTACTAGGAAACACTTAAATTTCGTTTCCGTCAAAATTGATTAGTTCTCAATCATAATGATAAATTGTACATCTATAAAATAATTTGCTTTAATCTATGTTGACATCTTGATGAATATTCGAATATAACGAACAGTGATCAACCTTGTAAGTGTTCACACACTAAATGAACTTTGTTTAGATATTACAATTATTAAAGCATTGTTTTAACATTTGTTATTTTAGTATCCACGAACCTCAATTGCAGCAGTTACCAGAAAAATTCAAATACAATTTCAAAAATATGTAAATGATTGTCAAGTTATATGCAGAATGTACGGGTATTGAAAAACAATTAAAGTTCCCTGAATCTAGATGTTCATTTCCACAGGTCCTAAACAAAACACATTGTCAGACTTCTGGACAATGATGTGGCAGGAAAATGTGAGACAAATCGTCATGTTGACTAACCTGAGGGAGGGCGATAAGGTATTGTCATATTTTTATAACGCAATGATAGTGGTATCGCCTTAGTAACATGTAATGGTGACATTTTAAAAAAAAAATCAATAGAAACTGGAATTATCTTTTAAAAGTCTACGTGAAATTAGTGTACACTGAAAAGAACATCGTTGTGCGATGGGTAACATCAAAAATATATACTGTGAATTATTTCCATCCTTGTCTGCAGGCAAAATGTGTGAAGTACTGGGCGAACATCAATGAACCTGTAACGTTTGGAGTGTTTTCTTTACATACAGTGGAAGAAAAACATTATGCATTTTATATAATCCGAAAATTCAGAGTTACTAATAAGCAGGTAGGAATAGTTTCTTTATAGTTTACTTTAAAAAATCTCATTACGATTTGTTTCCATAAACATATAACATTCCGCGATTAGGTGAATGCTACATGATATTTCTGCTGATTGCAATAATAATACGATTTAGTCCGCATGATCTAGTTTGTATCAATGGCATTTGCAAGTAATGATGATTTCATAGTAAGACAATAAATAAGTCGCATTATAATATCAGAAGTTTTTTGGGAAATGTTTGCCTACGGAGCTAATAAAAACAAATTCAGAATATTACCTGAACTCATTACTGCAATGTCACATAAATCTATGAGACGGCGATATTATAAAACAATGCCTTAGAACCCTAGTTTTACCACTATTCACATCATGCATTTCATCAACCAAATTTTATGCTGACGACAAATACTAACTTCACATACTGTGATAATTACTGATTATTAATATCAACATTTCATAAACAGTTAAAGCAGACACACATAGTGACGCAGTATCATTACACTGCCTGGCCAGATCACGGGACACCAGAACCACTCTGTCTAGTATATTTCCATGATCACGTGACGAGAACCAAAGATGCAGATGATGCAGGACCAACACTGGTACATTGCAGGTAGACATATCCATAAATTGAATATAACAAACATGGTGTGCTTTAATTCATTTATAACATTTTCTTATACTGTATTTTGTTATCCATATATTTCCGAGTAAATAGAATTCTACAACAACGGAAAATAAAACAGAAATACTACTACTAGTAGTACTACTACTGGTAACACTACTATTAGTACTAATGATATACGTAATAATACAATGATTTCTTGGATTATTATTATAATCAATGTTTTATTATCATCCATATTATTAGTACATGTAGTAGTAGTGATATAAGTAGTAGAAGTAGTAGCAGTAGCAGAAGTAATATTTTGTTTTGCTACTACCACTACTACTACTACTACTACTACTACTATTGCATGCGCTGCTTTTACTATACGTATTATCAGTAGCACTACATGATATATTACATGTGCTTGTATTANTACTACTACTACTATTGCATGTGTTACTATTACTATACGTATTATCAGTAGTACTACATGATATATTACATGTGCTTGTATTA
>CAJDSM010035120.1:2087-14300 GCA_903981925.1 Ostrea lurida | reverse complement strand
CGAACTTTACGGACAACCCTCGTATATCTCCATTCTTAATTCTGTTGAAGACTATGCCAGACGATTGGCCAAATATGAAAAAGAACTTGACACTTTTGGATAAAAGTATAAAAAGAATATTAAACTCCCGTATTAGACATATCAAAACATAAGTGCTTTCCATCTATTCTGTGCTTTGTAAACCAGAAGTGATAAAATAATTTGATAGGTTACATAAGAAATATGTTCAGGTGGCAAAGTTATTAACAATATTGTATTTGTAAGGCTTATTATTACAATTGCATTTTAAACGATCTTAGTATTAATTTCACATTTCATGGTCGTCTTTGTAAGGCTCATTATTACAACTGCATTTTAAGCGAACATTTGGTAATCATATCAAAACTTCAACTGCTCCCTCAAAAGATCAAAATCTTCCAAATCATGTTTCAGTTTTATACACGTTTGATATCCCAGTCAATGGTACTAATGGGCATGAATTACCGTACCTGTACTGAACTCCTAAACTTTACAAAACCCTTAGGAACATATATACATTGCTGGATCTGGTGAATGGTCTACCAAGACCCTGTCTTTACTCATCAGGGCGATATTGACAGCTGTGAAGGAGCAACTTCAGATGCATTGTCCGACAGCATATGCCAGAACTGGTGTAAATCAAATGTGATTCTGAAAAACTTCCCAAAACAATAACATCAAACAACATCAAAGGAAAGGTAAGATAAAGACAAAGATAACGAACAGTGATCAATTTCGTAAGTCCCAAATAGAATAAAACAAGAGTTAGGCAAACACGGACCCATGGACACACCAGAGGTGATATACACATGTAAGGTGTCTAGGAGGAGTAAGCATCCCCTGTCAACCGCTCACATCCAATGGAAAAAGAAAACGTATACATGTATATAATAGCATTGAAAAAATATTTAAAGCAAATGGATTTTATTGAACACAGCAAATGTCTATTAAATCACTACTGAAGACGATATTATCATGATGATTTTATATTATCAACAAACATAGGCTTTGTTTCTGTGGACATTACAGGTTATTGCGCAAAAGGAGTGATGCACTCTAAAATACAGGATAAGCTATTAGAAAAGGTAAATATTTCGAACAGTGATCTTCAAAATTAAGTATGCAAACCCTGTAATTTTAATCAGTGACGTATAACAAGGGGACTGACTGACTCATATTCGAGATTCTCGGATTTTTACTCCAATGCTTAAATAGTCCCGATTTCCGAATGATATGATGTTAAATTTTTTCGCAAGCGCCCCACGCGTGGAGGCATGAAAATAAAAACACAGTATGGGGGCTAACGCTGAATAATAGTAACATTTGCCAATATTTTGGAGGATAGTGGGGTAAGCCAATTGCTTGGTGGTTGCTGCCATAATTCTACCGAATAAGAATAACGGAATTGATTGGAGTGTTAATCGCAGTAATAAATATTTTAAGTCTCGATCCGAGACATATAGAGGCGCTAGTAATGTAGGTCTATAGTTGTTCCGTACACTGTTTATTTCTAACTAGTTTCCTTTTAATTATGCATACTTTTGAATTATTAAAAAATTATACCAAATAATTATAAATGAAATACTAAAATTCTAATGGCAGAGTTTGCCCGCAATTCAATATGACCAAAGTAAGCGATAGAAAATCGTGTTCCGCCTCCCTCTCCCCGCGCACTGAAATATTAAAAATAGAAATGATCTTATATTTTTTCGGGTGATGCCAGGTATCACCGAATTTTAGACGGTAAAACTTCATCAATGCGCGAAGCGCAATTGGGTGGAACAGTTTTACCGTCTAAAATACTCGGTGATAACCTGCAATATCAACCGAAAAAAATATTATAAGATTCATTTTCTTATCAATTTATTTTGAATATTAACACACAAAATAATGTTTAATTAGACCTTTAATTTTGTTGCAGGTACGTCGAATCGAAAAAATCACCTCAATTCTTTAAAGGTGTTTTAACCAATGAGAATCGGCGTTAGGTTGATCACGTGAAATAAAAATTAAGTATATAAGGGTTTCTCTTCAAGTTATATTTGCACAAAACAAAGTGAAATCAGAACTTGTTAGTTATTGTTAAATTCAAAATGCTGGAATCAAATCGGGCCTTTAAGGTTAAACATTAATTTTAAAACAATGGATTTGTTTTTTACGAACTGATGTTGGAGGGGGGGGAGGGGTAATTTTAAACCATTCTTGTATATTCTATGCATATGCAAACATAAAAATATTTAGAAAAGGCATTTGAAGCACTTGGGTTGCATGTGAGGGTAATTTCTAAAAAAAAATAAATAAATTAATGAAAAAAAAAAAAAATTATGAGTGTAAACATTGAAATGGCAGAATCTGCTTTCTTTCAATCTGTTAGGTAGAACTTGCTTGAGAAATACGGGGTGTGTGGTGAGAGGGGGAGGGGGGGGGTGTGAACATTTGAACAAGGGTAAAATGGGATTCAAATTATGACAGATACTTAAAATATGACATTTTTTTATTGGTTAGAAGATAAGGGGGGGGGGGCGGTGTTTTTGTGTGTGTGTGTGTGGGGGGGGTGGGGTGGGTGTCACGGTTTTTGGTGGTGTTAATTATATGATCAGGTGTCCCAAGAAAATGCCTTACATTATCCTTCATATTGGATGTTTTAAAATAATTAAGTTGACTCTCAAAGAGCCAGCCAAGAACGTGTCCGCAATGTCGGTACGTCATTGTGAGTAAGTTATATTGATATACGAGCGGTATCGTGTGGTCCTCCTCAATCATTATTCATAATTTACACATGTGTAGCCTCATTTTCATGTTAAAAAAAAAAGTACACTAAATGGAAGGCAACAAAAGCTCATACACCACTCAGTGACACTATGCGCTTTGTACAAATATTGAATAAATCTCATCATACTCTATAAACGAATATATGACACCACACTAAGATTGCGAATCAATTTACAGTAATTGTCTCGTTTAATTATATTTTGATGCTCTGTGCAAATAATGCAGATTTGTTGTCGAGTTATTAAAATATTCTTTGGCAGTGAGAACTAAATTCGAGGAATATACTTGAACAGTGGCCATGTGTGCATTCAGCTTTCTTACATATTTGATTAATGCGTTAAATAGCCATTCCTTAGCCTCATCCATATATGTGTTTCTTGAATTAGCTCTCGCGTAGTGTCCGAAATACTAGATTTTAGCTAATAATACAACGCGTAGGAGAATACATCTTCGTTGTATATCATATTATATAGATATCATAGACCATGTTCGACAGTTCATAATGCCTTCTGGAGATTCGCCACCTTCCTTTCTCTTTATTTTCACAACGTACACGTTTTGACGCACGCCACTAATAATTCTTTATTATGTAAATATGTCTCAGTGGTACTCACAATCTACGCATATAAAACACTACTTGCGAGTGTTTCCATACTTTGTAAAATATTTAAAAGATTAAATAATACATTGTACAATAATGACACTGAGTAAACTTTATTTGATTCATAGCACATTATTTTTGGACGGTCTTGTGTATATCAGAATATCTGTCTTAAAACGTTTTGTTTAATGGAACTCTAGCAAAGAATATATCGTCGGTAATATATGGGAGCGCCAAATTAACATACAAGGGCCTCAGATAATGAAGAATTTAATTCTCTGTATTCTCGTTCAGAGCTTACTGAGATCGCAACAATGTTGCTTTAAATTGTTTATCCGAGCACTCAGCAAACCACCTCTTATTTCTCTCTTTGATGGCACAATATAGGTAGTGTTTTGATCCGCTCTTGAAGAATATTACTGTATGAATTGTTTAGAATATGACGAAGTTCACAATGGTGAAGATGAAAGGATAGAGCGTTATGATCTCTTTGACTTTGAAATTGGTGGTAACGCTTAATATACATATGGCACCCATCACTCGAATCTCAGCTCAGTACTAAATACATAGTACTATATTGATATGAGACGAGGGAAATTTCTTGTATGCCTATCTCGAGTTATGTGACGTGCCATTAGCGAAATAGAGAAGATGAACAAGTACAAAAAAATAACTGAGTGCTCATAGCGAAAGGAAGAAGTCAGCAGTCGTCTATTATCTATTCTCTATAATTAACAATATAATAGCGCAAGATACCACATTGTAGCATACATTGTCATGAGAGGCCCATTAGCGAAGATTAGAATATTGAATGTGGTAAATATTTCTATCTAAGCATATTAGCAAGTCTAGTTGGTAGGAGTATTGAGAACAAGACCCAGAAGAATTAATGGAGTCAAAATTTCCAACTAAACTTATCTATAACAGATAATGCTTGACTAGTGGTAGTGTCTTCGTACAACGGTTTGTGCGAAGTGAGGATATACGAGTTCCGCTTATGAAATATCCAGATCCGAGAGGTCTCACGGCATATTATCTCGCTTCTCAACACGAGAGGTGTAGTTACTTTCTACAAAAAAATTCAAGAGGCTCGAGAGAGCGAGATTCATTCACAATTGAGAAGGTAGTTATTCCTAATCTAAAGCCATCTTGATTCATTTATGCGCACGCAAGTAAAATAGTCTGCAATTTAAATGATACTCCATTAATTTCATGTACAGATATTCATGTATAGAAATAGCAAATTAAGAATTGGCCAAACACAGTCGCCTGGTTATACCCAAAGTGGAATTAGGGTTAGGAGGAGTAAGCCATCCCCTGTCAACCGTCAACATCGGCCGTGATCATTTATCTTGATCAGGTAATTTGGAGAGATCCGTAGTTAAATTCAAGTGTATAAAGAGCGACCTAACAGTAGGTTTGAAATATCGAAAATACCCACATAAATTGATATCCCGAAGTTCGCCCAGAGAAAGAAAATCGGCGCTTTTTGTTGTATACGTATATGGAATAGAATTAAGAAAGAATTTCTAATGTGCTGAATTTACCAATTTGTCATTTATTAAAAACAAATGATACAAGAAAATTAAAAGTGGCAAGTTACATAATCTACATAACAATTAAATCAGCTCGGCTTTATTTATAAAAAAAGCTACGTGTATGAACTGCAAATTGAATAAAGTTTTAAAAACAGCTGAGATTAGTCAAAAAAACCTACCAATAAAGACACGCAATTATGCCAAATAATAGCAAAAAATAATGTAGTGTGATATGACAACGCCAGAATGGACGCTCTGGTAAAAAATGTGGGTTATGATAATCAAAAATACATTATTGCCGATAGAAAATGATATCAATTACATAATTCTTAATTGATTTACAATGAATCAAGTCAATTATTATAACCAGGGAAGAATATTATTTACTGTAATGAGATTATATGATAGGAAGAAATACATTTACTATTTCACAAACATCTCAATTTTAAGATCGGAGGAGGTATCGATCTCTCATTTTCCAAATTAATTAGGACAAAATACCAATCCAGTGCAGTTGATTATTTTGTTTTTGGTATTACACGTTCCTAAATACAACGCTCAATTTATCATGGCAACAACAATATTTGATATGAGACACAACATTCAATTCATTATTGAACTATAATATTTTGTAATTCTCTCACTTGACATTAATTGGAAGATTTAGTTTTTCTTCTTTATTATAATTTTCATATGATTAATATATAACAATCTGGGTTGATTTGTATTTAACCTAGTTTATAAATCAGTTCCGTTTGGCATGTGAATAATGAACTCTTTCGAAACTGTGTGTAGTTGGCCAGGCAGTCATATATTGGCATAAAAGAACACTAATGCAGAAACGCTCCGATTCACAATCTGTCGATAGACTTGAGTGATGTATATCGTTGTAGTTCAATCAGACGATATTTGGAAATGATTAAAGCTGGCAAAAATTTGGCAAAATATATAATTATAATTTTATCGTACTAAATTACGATATTATGAATCTCTGTATATGTTTCTGTTGAATTCAAAAGCTGTTATTAAAATAGTTGATAAATGAAGACTAGCAATTGGATTAAACGTTTGAAATATTTATTTTTTTCAACAACAATGGTCCCATTGTATGTAGAGTTTGTCTTCAAATTTTTCCTTTGACATCTAGTGTGAAAAATTCTTAAAGATTTAAGAGCAAACCGCACAGAAACTTTATCGTCATGTAGGTTTCGGTCAAGAAGCATGCAATTTAGACTTAACACAAAAAATAATAATAATTGTGAAGATACATACTACTGTCAGGTAAGGGCGGCTCACGACGTGAATGGACAAATATGTCATATTTTTCGAGGTTAAATGCTTTTTACCAATTTATTCTTAATTCTTCTAAGTCCGGGTACATATGACAGAAACCTAATATACCTAATAACTGATGTCATCATTGAAATAAATGATTATTTTCAAAATTTATTAAAAAAACAAGAAAATGTTGTGGTTTTTAAATTTTTAATTTCAACAAATTCTGACATGAACAGTAACAAACAGGTGTGACACTATCGTTAAGGTGCAGTCCTGTCAGTTCTAGGCACCACGGAAAACGAGACATGGCATCCATTGTAACATAGAATCAACTAAATCTCCAACAATCAAGGAAATGTAAATGTAAAGTTAAAAAAGGTCAAATCTATCTGGTTAAAAATTCACATTAAGTAGGAAATATTGCAAAAATATTTGTAATTGTATGTTAAAAATAAACCTCACAAAAGAGTTAAAGCCACAGAATTATTCTTCAACAGAATTATTCTTCATTGAAGATACAAGAATTATGTCACATTGAAATGATATATATCACCTAACATTGAATGGCAAATGAATTATGGAATCTCCCGTGATTTGCGTCGGAATTGATTGGAGCAATAATACCTAATATGTTAGTTAGGAATACAGCTCATCCCATAACAACGTCTATTTGTATAGGTTCTGTGAACTCTACATCGGGATTTCGACGTCGTTCAAAGAGCAGTAACAACTACCGTTCTGTTAGTGATTCGCTTCTTCTTTTCTCCAACATATTATCAACTTAGCTCTCGTTCGACTCTGACGATGAGTCAGAGTAAGAAAATTTGTCCGTTTCTGACGCTTTCTCTTTCTGTTGTTCAGCCTCTTCCTCTTGTCTTTCAATTTCTTCTTCATTACATTCGGTAACGTTCTCTCTATATTCTTTATAGCATTCCGTTGTACATCCAGCCTCTGGAGTGCCGATTTTACATTTTTCTAGGCACGACCTTCTCTCTATCACACTCGAAGACAGACATAAAATCTTGAGTATACTTGTTCCTTTCGTAGAACTTGTTCCAACTTGTCCTTGACCAGTTTTTATTAGAACCTCTGTTTTAGGGCTAGTGGATGCGGCCGGCTTTGCGACGACATTACTTATTGGTGGGGACGCATTACTGGTGGCACTCTTTGACATTGATATCGAACCTAGCAAATTTTGACTATTAACGGCATTAGAACCTGTGGGTCCAAAATCTTCATTGCATTCAATAACACAATCATCATATTCAATTTTACACTCCCCTCGACAAGATGGAACAAAACATTCGCTTTGACAACTTGATTTTTCTGTAGAGCATTGACTTAGACACGTGGAATGAATGCTGTAAGACTGGGTGGGAACTTTGCCAGATGGATCGACCCAACCAGCTGTGTTCCCTGTGTCCTGCTGTGCATTAGTATTACTTGAGAGAGTCTGTACGTTGTAATTTGCACTTTGAACATTGTTTCCATTTGTTCCGGTCAGTATCTCAATTTGAATTGGATCTGCAACTGTGGCAAAATTGTCGTTACACTCTTTCTGACATTCGCCCAGCTCTGCCTGCATTCCGACAGACAAGATGTATCGGTGACGTCAGTTTGACACTCAACCATACAGTCTACATTTTCTATCGAACATTCCATCATACAGCTGACTTTTTCTTGGTTATTTGAGTTTGTTGCTGCCGTCTGCCTTCTTGTTCTGTGCAGCGACAGTTCCACATTCCTGTACACATTCGTCATAGTCGGATTACACTCTGGTAGGCAGCCGACATCTCCAGGTTCACTTGCACATTCCTTTTGACATGCAGTCCTTATGGTGAGCATGCTTTAAGACATACAGATGTGGAGTTGCACTGGTTGTCGCTTGTTTGTGGCTCCTGCGGAACATGACTCACCGCAACTGTTGCTTCAGTTTTAGTTTCTACTCTACCACAGGAGTATTGGAGAAACTTTTCGGAAGACATCCAGTGAACAACTAGAGTAGGTAAATTTACAGTTTTGGAGCAGTCTAAGAATCCATTTTTGTTCAACAAATGCTGTTTTCGGCAGGTTGAACTACACGTTACATGATCCAAATGACAGTTTTTCTCGCGTGTTCTTGATTTAAGGCTCCCGTACAGAGGACCGTCGCAACAAGCAAAGTGACAAGGATAATCTAACGTAAAAATTAAACAAAAAATAATTCAGATTCCCACAAGCTACTTAAATAGGTTGAAAAGATATGAGTGTAAAATATCAAGTTCTGAAAAAACTAATGAAAATATTAGAAAATCATATCCTTATTATGAAAATTAATCTCTATAAAAATTGCTCTGAAATCCATTGAAAATTAGACTTACCAAGGTCTGCATGTTTACTCAAAGTGTGCAGAATCTTCGAAAACCACGACTTTTTATTCATTTGTTTTATGACGTCATAATTTTTTCCCACACAACAAAACATGCGTAGAGTTAATTAAAATAAGTGAAAATTATCAAGATCACATGACATGTCACCTGAATTCATAACTCCGATCCATCACTGCACTATTATTGGTCTAATTGCGTTTATGGTTATTTTCTGATTTGGCCCTTGCTAGCTGTCAAATCTTATTTTCCACGTGTGGGATTCGAAGTGAAAAATTAATTTAAAATTCTAATAAGATGCTTTGGTGTGTCAGAATGTTACGTTCTGTACAGACACCGCCTATTTTCTTAATTATCTTCCTCCTTAATAATTACAGCAACCTTGCTAAGGAATAATTAATAACAGAATGCATGTATTTATCAATCCTCTAGAATGTTCGTACTACGCACAGGCATGTTTATATGTTTACTTACTAGTTATGTAATCCGAATTTCAGTGATTCATCTAAGTAAGGGTTATTCATATATAACCGGTAGACACAAACGTGCAGCATTAGTGATTCTATTTCTTGGAAATATTTCTTTATAAATTTCATTTGTGAATTTTTTATCAAACAAGAGTAGAAAATGAAGTGTCATATTATAAGGCATATGATGCGCATATCGTGCATTTACGAACATCTGCTATTAAATCAAAAGGAAAGTCGTATAAACGGTTTAAACAAAATTTGTATCATATACAACATGGCACTGATCCTTCGACGTATTTGGCTCCAGTCTTTGGCACTCCTTTTTTCAGCTCTTCAAATTTTTAATCATACATGTTTCGGATTTCCAACATTTCAATATGAGTATCACTGAAGAGACATACTTTGTCGAAATGCGAATCTGGTGCATCAAAATTGGTACCGTATAGCAATAATGATAATTTTTCGAAAAAATAGCATTCTGAATTTTGCTTAGGTTGTCATGTATATAAACATCATAATACTAGTAATCTGTAACATCAAACCAGCTAATCTACAATAATGATAATGATACTAGCGATCTGAATTTCCTTCTCCATAGAAAGCTAAAATTTCCTTGCGAATGTAAATTCATTTTAAAAAGACGCGCATAAATCAAGTGAAAATTGCATGTAAACATTTTTACTGCTAGAAAATAGCATTTGCGTTCCTTGACTTTTAAGTAAATGCTCGTTTAAAAGATCATTTTTATGTTATTTAGAATTTTAATCATTGCAAAAACGGGCACTAGGTCGAAGAACATCAGGCAAAAAGAGTAAACATTTTCTGTAACCAATGGAGCAGTTCTCTTGAATGTCATTTTTAATAAGATTTTTAAATCTCTCTATTTCCTTAGGTCTAAAACAAAACCGTAAACAATGAGGTTTTGCAGATACAGAAGACGTATTAGCTATATCATTAGACTCAATGAGTTTGATTCTTACGCTATAATGTGAAGAATGCAGATACTGTAGCTGAATGTGCAATTACTAAAACTATAAAGTCAAAGATAATTTTCATTTTAATTTATAAGTAGCTGATTTTCCCAAATAATGTACGTTATACGTACTGTTTAGGTATTAACATGAATTGATTATACCTATCTTGTAAATAAAAAAAACTTGGCATGTACAGGCTTTTACCATTAACATATATTTAATTGCAGTGGTAAAATTAGAAATTCATCTCAAAATTAAGGATTATCTCCCTCAGGCATAGCTCTGATCCTTCGAAGTTTTTGGCCCCAATCTTTTGGCACTACATTGATCACTTTTATAAAGTTTTACTTTCATGTTTCGGATTTCCAACATTTCGGTTTGAGCATCACTGAAGAGACATAATTTGTCGAAATGCGCATCTGGTGCATAAAAATTGGTACCGTATATGATTTATATATATACGTGTATTTAATTGGTCGCTTTTAAAGGATGATATCGCTATTTGGCATATTCAGATAGACCATTACTATTTTTCATGTATTTTATCCTGAATTAAGTATTTTCATTGTAAACACCCACTTATCTAAAATTCTTTAATGAACTTGTATTTCAGTAATGGTATTTTGAAAGGCAGTGTTGACGTAGTTGACCAAATCATGCGTAATATCTGGAATTCCGTAGTATATTCTGATATCAAAGTGACTCATTTTCTCGAAATAAACCTGGTAATTTTTTCTCGTACCAGGTTACTACTAGTTATAGCCGTTATTACTTAAAGTAATCTGCTACTAATAGGCTAAATATCTTACTTGAAGTAGCTGGTCACAATAATACCTAGCTTTTCTCATTTATCCAGTTTACTTTATTTCAACTAAGGGCTCACGGCGGGTGTGACCGGTCAGCAGAGGATGCTTACTCCTCCATGGCACCTGGTTCTGCCTTCGCTTTTGTCGGAGGTCCGTGTTGCCATACACTCGATTTTGTATATGTTTTTTTGATTATGATTACTTTTGACACGATGTTAATTTCGCCTTTTTGTAGCTAACATTTCTTTTTAAATACGTAACTTAACAGATTTATCAAGAGGAATGAATAACTTTGCAGGGCGATACCATGTGAACTTCATTTACCTTGCTCTGTAAAGAAATAACCCAGGAACATTATAAATATAAAATTTTTACGTTAGAATAGACTGTACACAGCTTTACTTGCATTAGTATTCAGCGTGAAATGGAGAATAGCCCAAATGTCTAGTGTATCTTTCACTAAGTATAAAAAAATACTATACTGCAGAAGTGCAAATCTGTTCTGTTCACACGAAGAAAAATTAATCAGTTTATTTCCGGGACCAAACACTTTCATTTCATAAAGTTTTGCTCTTAAGTGAGATTGACACTTATCAGCGATCTTTCCGGCATTTAAATCTAAAATCAATATGAAACAATGCACGGGAATGCCCAGAGTTCATTAAAATTACGAGAATAGAATTTTGTCTATGTTAATGCAAAACCTTCCTTAACGATCGAGGACTGTGGTTATGTAAGAGACACATTTTATAAAGGGTTGGGTGATTGTAAATCTGTACTAAAATACATATATATAAATTTTCGTCATCTTGAAAAGCTCTATAAGGTGTTTTAATAAATTACGACTGAAGAGTATTAGTTTCAGTTAATCAATCAATGGTCGTACAATGGATGTTCTATTTTCTTTGCACGTTGTTGTCTATTAGCATGTGGATAAACGGAAAACAAAATTGAGTTAGCTATTCAATTTTAGTATAAGTAAATCCTTAAAGTAGCATAATCTGTATCTTTACGAAAAATTAAATCTTTCGGATTTTTTTTCTACGTATACATCTAATAAAGTTATGCTTTTGTACATAATTACAACATTGAAAGCAAAAAGATACAAAAGAACAAAGCACTTGTTTCTAATTATTTATGATATTACCAACCTATGAAAAACAACAAAGTCGCCTGAGATGTAGACATGCGCAGTACTGTATTATTGTTTTGCAATGTATACACATGACCTTTTTCTCTTTGTGAACAATAGTATACGTATTTAACAACATATCATAAGTATGCATGTAGTATTTAATCATATATTTTTGCATTTACAGTTCAGAAATACGTCGAATAAAGGCTATTTACTACGAACACTCCAAGCGTGATTTTGAAATCTACTTCCATA
>CAJDSM010035118.1:3836-20973 GCA_903981925.1 Ostrea lurida | reverse complement strand
GAGTTCACCTTTAGAGGTCATGCTATGTTATAAGAGTTCACCTTTAGAGGCCATGCTATGGCCTTAGCACCGTTCGGACCCAGTCCATGATATTTCATACAGAACTCTTTTTCCTGAATGTGATTGAGGAAATGTGTCGCCGGGATAACACCTGTCTCTTCACAAATGTGCAGGTATTTCTTCTCCCCCGTCTTGTCATTCTCTATCTCTCGCTTGGCTTCATTAATCCATTCTGAAATTGGATTATTCCATTTTTTTTTTTAAAGATTGAATGGCATTACTGCAAATTTGTTTAACTGTATCCATACTTCTTCTATAACAGTGTGAATCGATTTAAGAAGGAAATCAGTAATATTTTCATCTAGACAAAAATTAGATAATTGTTTTACGAAAACTACATCAAGGAAAATATGTACAATGTAATATTGTATGATGCGCATGCAGTCTTTGACTTAATCAACATAGTTTTAATTAAGAGATTTGGTCCTAACACTAATAAATGGAATAATGATTTTTACCGTCATAATCCATATCTAAATCTGTGTCGTAATCGACATCTCTTGACGATCTTCCATCTTCTGGAAGTTCCTCGAAATCATCGTCGCTCAAATCCTCGCCAAACTCGTCTTTCAGCGTGTCATCATCGTCTGCATCTGTTTTGCCGTTTGTGCTAAGTTGACCATTTCTCTCTGGAAACTCGGTGATCAGTAAACTGTCCGACAACAAGGCATTCAATGCCAGCATTTTGTCCTCCATGGAACTGTTACTGGTGGCTGCGGATGGAATCCGTTTGAATTTTGCACTACCCCGCAGGGAGGGCCTCTTTTTACTGCTGGATATCGAGGAATCCAAAGACATGTCACTTCCTCTTCTGTCATCTTCATCCTCTAGTTCCTTTTCAGGAGAATTCTTAATCAAATCTGTCATCTGTTGAATGAAAACAACAGATGTCCAAGACACTTGACACTGATTTTAAAACATGGATTGATATAGATTTTATTCATTCAGTTGGGGGTTTATTTCAAATTGGCTTTAATAAAATTCCTTTACGAAAGAAAATGATAAAGAACAACAGAATAATACAACGTGTGTATTGAAGAGATACGATGCCATGGAAATATTAATGAAGTATTTGCATGCAGTTAACATGGAGAACATGCCCTCTCTCTTAAATTTGTCAGGCCTTATTCTATACTACTAATAGGTTCTCTATTCTCAATTTTCTGATCAATTTATCTGTACAAATAAATAAATAATAGAATTCATCAGCCAAAGCATTAGAGTTACATAATGTATAAATTCTTTCATTTCTTGGAATATTATTCCAACGCCCAGTCTTGTAAATGTTCTACGATGTTCGAAAGTTGAAATATCAAAGAGTGAAGGTAAAGAACGTTGATCTATCTCACAACTAAAAGGAATACAAAATTAAGAGACCCCCCCCCCCGACACTCCATAGGTGGGATAAGGTGCCTAGGAAGAGTAAACATCCCCAATCAACCTGCCAACCCGCCGTAAGCCCTATATCTCATTAAGGTTAACAAATTAATCAGTGTGCAAAGACGATCTAACAATTGATATGAAACACGTTAGACAGCTTTTGAACCAATAACAGGTTGCATTGACAAACTTGATAGTTACAACGACCATAGTGTTTGCAAAATGCTGACCTCGAACTAGACTGTTGAAACATTTGCAATATGTAAAGGCAAAGATAACGAACAGTGATCAATCTCGTAAGTCCTAAATAGAATACAAAAACAAGAGTTGGGCAATCACGGACACCTGGACACACCAGAGGTGGGATCAGGTGCCTAGGAGGAGTAAGCATCCCCTGTTGACCGGTCACACCCGCCGTGAGCCCATCGTCTTGATCAGGTAAACGGAACAGTCCGTAGTCAAATCAGTGTGTGAACAACGGCTTAACTATGGCTATGAAACACATCAGACAGCATTTGACTCAATGATAGGTCATATTGGTAAACTAACTTGTTATAAAAATTTTTATCAGTAGCCTGCCTCGTTGTAAAAACTGATCATACGCAGAACAATCTCGTGCCTATCAATCTCTCCCTATATCACTATACATATCTCTCTAACACTGTTTTGGACTTAATTAAGCAGTCATGGAGATATATTACATTCCATACAGTAAATGGAATAAGTTTTCATTATCATCATGTTGGAACAAGCGACATAAATTGAAAGGTTGTACACGACTTTTCTTTTCATGACAACTACTGCTCAATGTAAGTTTTTATTATTAATGTTGTTTTGGACTTCAACTCAAGAGGAGTTCTTCGTCACACTTCAACAGATATAGAGTTTTATAACATTTAATCTTGTACTCGATAGAATTCTTAAATCATACATATATATTGGGTCAAATGTGAACGAGATGTCTTAGAATTATGTCTAACCGGGTGATTTCAACAGTATGCCCTCGTTAATCGTCTTATAGCAGGCTTCATTACCTGAGTGACACTTGGCGAATTATCCGATTATGTACTGTACAAACCTTAGTAAGGTACTCTGAGAGGACTAGAATTCTACCTGTACCACGCGAATGTCAAGGACCTTACCAGGGAAAGTTAAGAGTCTATTCCAAGCGATTACTCAGCAGTTGGTCATAAAAATCACCAACAGGTGTTTACGTCCTTTTCATTGACACACAGGTAACCTATACCCAGGTTTTCAAGTAGTTTATGATGTACTGTAAGAGTCAATTCTGCACTTTATATCGACGATTGTCTCGGATGTCTGTAAGAAGATCAGCCCCATGTGGCTATTCACCGTATCCAATCCACTTCAGACATCAGGTTTCATGCTTACTAAAGAAATTATTTTATAACATGCTCAAGGAAAGGTTTTTTTTTAATTGAAATGCGTCATTTATTCGATGGAAGAACAAACATATTATCTGATGTTTTATGCCATAAATCGTTTTCATTTTCAAATTAAAAGTGCGAAGGTCTGCGCCAAAATGCGATGGGTCCTCTCATATTGACACGCGAAGCGCATTGATGAAGAGTTTTACCGTCTAAAATCTCGGTGATAGCCAGCATATCACCCGAAAAAATATAAGATTTATTTCTTATCATATAATTTTATATTACAACAACAAAACAATGTCTATTACACTTTACTTGTTGTTCAGGTACGTGATCGAAAAATCACCTCAATTCTTAAAAGGTGTTTTAACCAATGAGAATCGGCGCTAGGTGATCACGTGAAATAAAATTAAATGATATTCATATCATTTAATTTTATTTCATTGGTTAAACACCTTTTAAGAATTGAGGTGATTTTTCGATCACGTACCTGAACAACAAGTAAAGTGTAATAGACATTGTTTTGTTGTTGTAATATAAAATTATATGATAAGAAATAAATCTTATATTTTTTTCGGGTGATGCAGGTATCACCGACTTTTAGACGGTAAAACTTTTCATCAATGCGTTTCGCTCATTGATGAGTTTTACCGTCTAAAAGTCGGTGATACCTGCATCACCCGAAAAAAATATAAGATTCACAAAACCCACGTCAGTTTGTCCCGACGAAGGATTTTCATAGATAATTGAAGATGAGGGAGACGAATAACCCCAATCCGGAACTGTTTTGGTTGTGAGAGAGGTACATTTTAGGTACTCGGACTCCCATTTACTCTCTGAAGGGGGTGTAATATGAACGATTTTTATAAACTCAAACCAAATTGATTGTACATTGAACAGACGGTTCCATTAATGATCTTCAAATAAAAAAACATTATCTAGCCTATCAGAATACTGAACAGTGAAGCATATCCACTGAAACAGTTGAGGACCATGAGAATAACGAAGTACATATCTGCTTCGCCAAATATGCTTTAATTCATTTGTCATGCACATACATGTATTATAAATTCAGGAGGGGGTACGCACTGTAGTAAACATTGTATACATTTTTTTTAAATATATGTAAGAACACGACAACTGATTACCGATAGACTAGTAATTGAATTAGTTATCACCTTTCATTCTCTATTCTTGGCTCAGTTTTTATTTATCTATATTTATCTTCTTTTTTTATTTTGCATGGATTTTGAATTGAATTTTGGTTAAACAACCTTAGTACATGTACAATTCATAGCTAAATACGGTATCCATTAAATTTTGCAAACTAGATGACTTCAGCGTGAGTGTGGACCATCGCACTTTGGCGCACGATTTTGGGCCATTGCACTTTGGTGTGTCACACCATTGGGGTATGGCGCAAATCATTGCAATTTGGAGTAACCATCGCACGTTGGACTCTCACTCTCTCTCTCTCTCTCTCTCTCTCTCTCTCTCTATATATATATATATATATATTTATCTATTTATATAAGGCCATTGGCAATGTAAAAAGGTATCTACATGTATATCCCAGATACCATCCAGGGTTTTTCTACACGAATATCAAAAAATGAAGATAACGAACAGTGATCAATCTCGTAATACATGATTAAGAGTGGGGTAAACACGGACCCCTGGACACACCAGAGGTGAGGATAGATCCCAAGAGTAAGCATCCCCTGTTACCGGTCACACCAGCCGTGATCCCTATATCTTTATCAGGTAAACGGAGTAATCAGTTGTCAAATTTATCATTTGCGTATAGACATCGGAATTGATGAGATAGGATTAATTTTCATTTAATTTCAACATCGATAAGAAGAGAATAAGTATGGATAGAGCAAGGGTACACTCTGGAGAAATATACGTTTTGTCAATGAGCAACAATTTCAAAATGTCCACTGTATTTCATCCTAGTTTTGTTGAAGGGGTGGTATTATGGTAGATTTGTTGGGGGTGCATTATTTTCTATCGCTGGTTTTCGCATTTACATTCCCGTACTCTCAATGTATATATTCTTATCAGCAGTTAGAATATTTCGTTTGAAGTAAAGGAACAGAGACTTCTGTAGCTTGTTTAAATCTGGGTAAATCTTTTATGTTAGGTTCAGTATAATTGAATATTGAATTCACGGCAATCTTTGGCCTTAATTATAATTTCTGAAACGAGAAAAGAAGCCAAACAATTGAAGTTTAGATGGGTCGCTCACTTTAACAGTGCCAAAGTCTACAATCAACCGCGTCATGCAAACACATTAGAATTTATTTTATACACGCATGGTATCCATTCAATATGACTATACAAGTCTGAAATGAACAATGTTGATTTCATCCAATTTGAATAACAAGTATATCGTGCATTGTAGAGAAAATTTCCTTTGGAACCACAGATGAGCAAATTAATTCATAATTTCTGTACTAAAGAAAAACAAGTTTTTCAAAGGTATCATATGTTCTAGGTACTGCGATCACCTAAATATATCCATTGATAGACAGTAGTAAACATTGTTCTCATAATACATACACATGAAAAATCCGTACTTACCGTAGGTTTGGGTCAACGGATCGGCGAAATAACGAGACAGACCCAAGTGGGAATCTCCATTTGTTTGTTCTTCTTTCTATCACAAACTTCCTATGTCTACATTTTCCTCTGCAAAATAAATTTCCGTTTTTCCAGTGTCTGGTTCGAAAGTGTCAGAAAAAAGAAAGTTTCAATGAACTGCAATGCATTGAACACAAAGCGATTACCTACCATATCGCCGATCGGCTTTTTGTATCGTTTAAGCTATTGTCCCTAGATTATCGTGATTTAACACAGTGAAAGCTCCCCTACAATCAAAACGTAAACCTGCATTTAATCCATTTCTGCTACTTAAGGAGTTCAACATTATATATGTGTGTGTAACTACGGACAAATATTGCTCGATTGGGATTTTCTCTTCTCTGTCATTTGGCAGAGATGATAAAAACTTTTTTCTTTTCTCTAGGACAATCGATTTGGTTTTTTGTTTGCTCTGCCTTTCTGTAAACCAAGAATCCAATTTATCTCCCTGTTCTATTATCAAGTGAACAGGGTATATTTATGTATACGAGGGAATAAGAAAAAATATGAAGGAATTTAAATGCTCATTATGCAACTAGCGATATTTAGAGTTTATATTGTAGAGAATAGGGGGTCCTTCATATTAATTTAAAGTAAATGAACGCTTTGGCACGTACATCTTGGTTCATATGACTGTTGTGATGTAATAATTAAGCTGTGAATATAGTCTGCAGATGATTTATCAAAACAGCTTACCAGGAGTGTCAAGCCCCCTCAAACATGGGTCATATATGAAAATCACATTTAAATATGTTTCTAAACATGAACGGAATTTAGAGGAAAGTTAATTACTAAATTAATGGATACATAAGATTAAAAAAGGATCAATTACTAATAATCATTCACGACAGGGTTTACCGTATATTTAGTCTTTTCTGCCGTTCAAAGCTGTGACATTTCCGAGTCTTACACGAGAAAAAAAACACGTCAGAAAGTAAAAAAAAAAAAAAAAAGGTAATTCTTCTATCCCTAAATTTGTACACTAAGACGACGAATTGGAGATACAAACCTGACTGGCTGTCAAATCCCTACTGAACTCTTGTGTCAGTCAGCAACATTTGATTGAATCCCCCGTCTACAACTGCCTATCGATTGGAAAAGTCTCTGATGTCGTTCATCTTAAGAAACGGATTTTGTTACTCGTTTGTCGTGTTATTGTTTTATGTAGAATTGAAGAAACTTCCGGTCAGGTTTATGGCTTTCTTGGACATAAAACGGGAGTAACGTGTTGGAAATATTGTTTTTTGATTATCCTTGATTGGGTCAGTGATAAGAGGAAAACGTAAAGAAAACAGAAGAAAAAAACATTAACTCATTATTTGCCACTTCGAAACGCAAACTTGTGCATACCCTTTGCATAACCCAGTTAATATTAGAAAATGAAATCAGGTATGAAGAATGATTGTACGAAGGCTGACAAAACAAGATGTGATATAATCTGCAAAAATATAGTCTACCATACGAAGTACTGGCTGTGTAAAAATGGGCTTTTTCTGAGTACTGCAACACCCCACAACACCCCCCACCCCCACCCCCCACACACACTCCTCCATTGATGTTAGTAACTCCGTGTACAAAATTCATGACAATTTTTATTTCATTTTACACAAAGGCCTTAATTTTGAATGTGTTAAAAAATGCCGCCCATTCAATTAGTAAAACTGGCGTCCTAGTCTGTAGGTCCCAACATCCTCTCATCATTTCTGAAGATCCAATGTCTCTACCTATCCCGAATAAGTATGATAAAGGTCAAATGTTAAGGTCAATGAAGTCACTTGACCTTGAAGACCGAGGTTTTCGATCAGTAGGAAGTTGCGTTGAAGGCGGAGCTAATTTTACGCATGTGTGAAGCCCCTGGGGAATGATGCTAGCTTGTGTATCCCTAGAGTTGTGTATACATTCCTGAAGATTCAGCATCTTACCCATCTTACTTCAACGCTTTCGTAAGACTTATAAATTCAAGGTAGTAATTTTTCTTGTGCAAAATAATCGAAATATTGATAAATATAATGAATCAAACATATCAATTTACTTTGTAAATTAGTACATTAGTTATTGAAAAATTAGACGGAATATGCCATGCGACAGAAAGTCCCAGCGTACAGCGGCAGATTGGCTATATATCGATCATCATTCTACACCCCACGATGACACAACCTTGTCCAAAACTTCTTATAAAGTTTTCTTCTATTTGAATTTTGTTTACGGCACACCGGCATTCTTTGGCCTCCAAAGTTTGTTCATGACACATGACCTAGACATTCTGATCTTCCGGCATTTGAAAAGTAGCTTCATCTGACATCCTTCTTCCATGCGTAAAAAGGACCTAAATTACAGCTAATTCCTTTCCCGCCAAGTCAACAGTTACTTTTGTCGCATGTTTCAAGGAAAAAACCCAATATTTTTGTGACGTATTTACTTATAATTAGATTCTTCGTGGGTTGTTGCTTAGCCTCAAATCAATTTCAGTGTACATTATGTTTATTAACAACCGTACCTATTACTTAACCATAACGTATTGTAATTTATTATCTATATAATGTATATAATTGTACAATGAAATTGCTAATCTTATGGATCACTATGTACATATCTGAGAAAGACAAATCCTATCGAAAACTGTTTCTTGATCGAAGCTGGTTTACGTGGTAAACATCAAACGCTTTTGACGGTCGTCTGGATCGTTGGACAAGGAAGGTAAGATATACACAAGGACTACAAACTAAATGGCAGTCACTTTCTAGCATGATGCCATCCTATCCGAAACTTAATTTTTCTAGATTGGCAGGGGTTTGCAGGCCAAGTAAATCAGAAGGCGGTCCTTATTTCCTCCGTCTTTAAAGTTGTATCAGTTTTTATGCTTAAGGTCAGGGGTCAAGGTCATTGGAGTCACTAGTCTACAGGCCCCGTCATTCTCTTCTCATTTCAGAAGACCTCAGGACTCTATCATATTTGTCAAGTTATGAATTGAACATATCTTATTGTCAAGATGTAACAGACAAGAGGATTAGGCACAAGTTCTTAAAACTTAGAACGCCCTCTCCTAAAAATATATACATATAATCTAACTCTGCGAAGGCTAATAAAGTAATCATTTAGATTTCGTTTAACTCTGCAAAGGCAGGCAAAACTAACTGTTCCTTCTAATTGATATCCAATACGTGATAAAATACCTTATTTATAAATGTAAATAAAATATGTTTAAGCGTTAAAAAAATAAATATTAGTTTGTTTTACTTACATGGCTGGCTCATTACGTGTGTTTGCTCTGTCTTTATAAGCAGGGCATCAACCTGCAAAAATCACAGACGACAAATAGCTGGTCTGTTCATTAAAACACCCTCAATACATTAAACCCGTCCTTACACTTTATACCTACCTGTCCCTCTCATCAGGTATATGCACTTTAAAGACGAAATGGATAACAATGCTTAAATCTGTTCTGATAGATTTAAGTATACAGATTTATTGAACATAGAAAAGGCAACTAAGTGTAAATAGAACCACGAGAACACGCGAAGGACTGTTCAGTTTTGATATTTCTACAACACTCGTGTTGTTTGAATTTACTTATTACGCTTTGTGAAACTGCTACTCTAGATGTTCACTACTTCTAGCTCGGATCTTTCTAGCAAGCGAGGAAAAACAACTCCAAATGACGGAAACTGTATCTAACCATTATATGGGTGTTAGTGGCTGCCTGGTAAAAACCACTATTTTCACAGTTTGAAATTTTAACCTTTTCTATGGGAAATAATTGTGAAAAATGAAAACAAACAAAAAAAGATGTGTTTGTGAAACACTGATGCCCCCGGATTCCACATGCCAGTGAAAGGGCTTGCCAAAAGGATTATGCATGTGAAATATGATAATCTATCCCTTACCATTCAAAAGTTATGGCCAATGTTAAAGTTTTTGAAAAGTAGGTCAAACTTCAAGGTCAAGGTCAGGAGGTCAAAAATTTTGGTACCAGTAGAAAGGGCTTGTCATAAGGAACACACATGTGTAATACGAAAGTCCCATCACTTGCCATTCAAAAGTTATGGCCATGTTAAAGTTTTTGCGAACAAAACAGACAGACGGACAGACCAAAAACTATATGCCTCCGAATTCCGGGGGCACTTTGTAAGTTGATTTCACTGATAATCGTAATATATGCATCGTAATGAATTCCATGATCCATGGTTGTTTTCCCGCTTGCCGAAACGCCCGGGACAAATTAAAGTGATGGTGAATTGTATAAATCCTCTTAGATTGAATTTTTTTCTTCCTAAAAGGAGAGTGAGGAAAATTTCAGTGTACAATTGACTTGTATTTCTGATTCAGATTCCAGTTATAACTGCTATCCATGCAATTAGGTTATTTGATAAATTCAGCTTATTAGGGACCCGCATCGACAGATGCGGCGCCCTACAGTTTTCACTTTGTCCGTCTGCCCATTTTTTTTGTGAACACTAAAACTCAAAACCTATACATTGTACATAGCTGAATTTTTTTTTTGCACACTTGTTGATCACTATATGTAGATGTGCATATTGCAATTTGGTTTTCCAGGGGTCAATATTTTGAGGGAAAACTTCATTTTTCAATGAAACTTCACAGATTTTGCTAATTATATTTTGTGAACACTAAAAACGAAAACATATAAATTGTACATAGCTGAACTTTTGCACAATTGTTCATCACCATATGCAGATGTGTATATTGCAATTTGGTTTTATAGGGACCAATATTTTGGGGAAAGCTTCATTTTTTGATGAAAATTCACAGATTTTGCAAATCATATTTTGTGAACACTATAATTCAAAATCTATAAATGGAACTTAACTGAAATTTTGTAACTTGTTTAATACATACTGCGATGTGTATATTAAAACATTTGTCTCAGCGGGGCCCTTGCTGACTTTGTCAGTGTTCTAGTGATCGCTGGTCTTGTTTAAGTTAGTTTGGGGAGAGAGAGAGAGAGAGAGAGAGAGAGAGAGAGAGAGAGGAGAGAGAGAGAGAGAGAGAGAGAAGACAGAGAGAGAGAGAGAGAGAACACTGTAGAATTGAGTGTCCGATCAGTGGTTGATATATTCAATTTGAAAGTAGAACAATTCCTAACATGACGTATACAATGTACAACGTACACTTCATTGGCCATGAGAATAATGAGAGACCTAAAACTTAGCGTAGAATTCATATCATCTGTTAAATGCTTAAGATTAAACCTTAAAATTACATGTAACTGCACTCTGATAATATAATCTTACAAAAAGATATTTTTTCTCCTGAAAATACAAAATTTTTACATACTTCGTCCTGTATTTGAAGAATCTAAAATAACAATATTTAATAACCCCTTCTGAATCCGCCAATGACAATAGTTTATATACAAGAAAGCTACCAACTGATCTTAATTACAAAAGTAATTAGAATAGACAGAACGCCTTCCGATAAAATGCAAATTATGATATGTAGTGAGTTGAGCACTAAAAGGCTTTGAAAATTCATCAAAGATCCCGTGTTGTTTGCCAGGAATTGTATGAGAGCGACGCAAAACATCGGCTTCAAACGGCTTTCCCCGGTGGTATCCGGGGTGAGGGTAGAGAATGCCTGGTAAATGTACTGTCTCGCACAACAATTTCACTGAAAGGTTATAAAGAAGAATTTTACGGAATGCATACTCTTTATATCCCCACCAAAAAAAAAAAAACCTGACGCGTCGTCCCCATCAAAGGGGTGAATTACTTTACGATTATCGACCCCAAGGTGGTTGTTAAGAAACATAGACATCTTGCTAATTATTTGACATTTGTAAGTTTATTTAATGCAAGCGCGTTTGAGGAGTGTGTATCCGAATTCCCTGACGAAGATTGAACACAAGCTAAATAAATACAGCCCTAGAGACAATGAATGGTGCGCTATATATTGCTCAGCAACCGCTAGATTTATAAGTAAATGTTTTGTTAATGTGCGGACTCATGGTGATTATATAAAAAGTAAAAGATGGAACACTTTTGATGTAACACGTTAATTTAGGAGGTAAAAATGTAGATAACATACCACAAGCATACTAGTCTATACGGAATCGACTAATTTACCGTATATTACTAAAATTTCGAAATTTTATCACATGCAGCGGAATTTTCTTTTTAATCTCCTCGTGGTTTTTTTTTTGGGGGGGGGGGGGTCTTTTTTTCTTTTCTTCATTTACCGATGAAGACCAAATTTAGCAATATTCTGCAGCATGCATGGTGCAAGCTTCAAGGCCACGATAATCATTTTTGAACATAGACTTGACTTACCCTGTATAGTTTACACCCATCCAGATACACATCGCGAATAAACCGATTTAAAACAAAGATACCGCCTGCATTTATTAATACAACATAGATATTTTATAAGACCGTCTGGTCTTTATAAAGTTTATACCTCTTGTTATGTCAACAGTATCTTGGAATTTCATACAATTTATTTCGCAATAACAAACTATAACAGCTCACCAAAAACAAATATAGAACTTTTCCTTTTTCAATTTCGCTGTACAAAGAAAGAGAGAGAAAAAAAACACCCCGATTGTTACTTAGTATACGTGCATTTCAAATGCTATCTACCACACCTTGAAACAAATTGGACTTGGAAACGGGGCCTGTTTTATTATAAAGAAAGGTCCCGTCTCCAAACAAATACCGGTAGTATCGTTTTTAATGCGTTTATAATCAAACGGTTACGTTTCATCTTTGGAATACAAGGGCCTACAATAAGATTTTCATGAAATCTGAAGAGGGTGAGTAGCGCGTAGTAAACCTAGTGACGTCATCGTGCTTCTCAATACAAACTTATCGGCAAGTATTCAAATTTTATCACATGAATATTTTGTAAGTAATAAACTTCGATATTCTCGATATAAATTTTGACACGCAAGTGAACTTTCAAAAAGAAACAAAAACAATTATGACACATGCAGGGAATAATTGAATATTGCAGAATAAAAAAAAAAAAAAGATGAATTATTGGGTAATTCTTGCGTAATTGGTTCCGCTGATTTTACAAATTATCCCAATTTGTTTTCATACCTCATCATACATATAACTTAGACATCCATTCCTTAAATAGATCAGTTTCAGTTTCTTTATACCATTCGGCGTAATGGATTGACGTATACAAATACAAAACTCTGCATGGTATTGCCATAATTGTTAAAACAAATACCGTACATGTATATAAAAAAAATACCTGGTGAAACAAATACCTGTATACATAAACAGGCAATTTGCCACTGAGAAAGAAATATTTCATTTCTGAAAATTTTGTTCAATTGTACACAAATTTCCCCTAGATTACATAACATTTTGTATCTATAAGCTGAAGTATATCAGATTTTTACGCAGGATTGCTTCTTTGAGTGCAAGTACCTCAATTTGTAACCCGGACGTTTTAGAACAATACCAAAACCAGAACCAGCAGTGTGTACTTGAAAACGTGCACGCCCAGCACGCATGCGTATACATGTACACCCATGGAGATGTAAACATTAATTAACCTGAGGTCGTTGTGCACCATGGTAATTATGTACATGGAATACATGTACTCGCTGAGCAGAAATCCCCTCCTCTATAATCAGGCTATCCTCATAGGAAGCGGGGGTTATCTGATAGATACAGGGATGGTTTGAAACACCGGAAAAAACACACCTGACGCTGTGAAAAAAAATTAATTAGATCTCCCAGAATTTGATAAGAAAATGCGCAGCTAAAAGGGTTACACTTCTCATAATACAATGTAGGAATCGAGTGCCCCTCCTCACCGAAAATGAGCCGTGATCCCTTAAACTCATCTAGCTAATTGATACTGAAAACGAATTACGGAAAAGTATATCACTGCATTTGACATTAGAGCCAATGAATGTATTTGACGATACAAGTGAATTGTTCTTGAATTTGTCAATAAAAACATTAAAAACAAAAAAATTTCAATACTAGTGACAATGCCTGGTATAGAGACTTCCATGTTAATTTCCTTTTTAGATGAAATAACATGTTGGGCTAAATATGTAAAGGCCATTTTAAAAAAAACCCTCTGGAAGATCTTATTAAAACAAAATTGGTAGATAGGTTGGCCAACTGGGAATTATCTCCTAATCCAGCTCCAGGCATAATCCAGCTCCAGACAGGGTGTATTCATTATTGATACGGACAGTCCTGGAGAACGGAGACTGGTGCCAAAGAAGCCCTGGAAACAGGAGGAACGACGAAACCAAAAACCTTCAAAAATCCGAATTCTGGGTGAATTGGTTGGGGAAAAAGAGACTTTAATCTGTAAAATCTACCTCAGTTGCTCAGGCGAGGGTATTTTTTTTTTTTTTTTTTTTAGCATAAAGCTAAACTTATAGAAGAAACTTGCTACTGCATTATTAACATCGATACCGTGTTACTTTGTAACAGTAATTCCTCTTTGCTTTGTTCAAGGAAAGCTCGTCTATTGATCTGGAACAGCTCTCCTCAGATGAAAATGATTCCTGAATGTTTCTATCGAATAAGGGAAGTTAAACATCAATTTTGTTGCACATTGAAACTCACACGGAGAATAAAACTTTAACTGTTGATAATCCAGTGTCACTGCAATACCTTTGTCGTAATGTTGTTCCCAAAATCGCAGTAGTGTTTTATTCTTATTAGTATCTAAAATTCAAAAATATCAAATTCAAATTTTACAGACTGATTCAACACAAAATTGAAAAGGTTACATGCTTGAGATCTCTTTGCAATTTATATTTTTTAACAAATGTAAAACGTGCTCATTTGAATATTTTTTTTTTATTTTCTCTTTTGCTATTTGGTGTAAGAACATCAGAACACGTTCTAGTTTTGTTCTTGTGTCATTGTTTTCTCCTTAAAATCAGCCGCATATATAATCGGATTTATGAATATGAAGGAAGAGCGCCCCAGTCTGAAGACCTCACTTGTTATAGTTGTTGAGATTAAACAGGCAAAGCCAGGAAACGAAAGACGTTTGATCTATTTCGTTTTGTTCATAGTCATTGTAATCAGAACTGAAATCTGAGCAAGCTAACATAGTAGTGTGAAATCTTTACAATCTGTTCTAATTTATTCGATAGAATATATAAACATGACTTAAATTGATGGCTTTGTTATCATACACCGTGCTTTCAGATCTTTTAACCAAAGACGAAAACCATTCATAAGTTCTTACAGTGGTTTCCAGTGTTTTGTCCCTGTGCGTCCTAAGGTGCATTGTGGGAAATGTTCAAGCGTAAACAACACGCAATAGAAAAAGAACGTGGAAAAAAAATTCCATAAAAAATAAATTGTTGTAATACATTATGTTGCATGGAAAATACACACTAATAACATGGTAGCTCATGTGTAATAATACATTACCTCGCATGTAATAATACGCCATTTCATGTGGAATCATGTTACTTCACGTGTAATGATACATGTACGTACGTTGACTCAAGGGTAAAGTATAATACGCCATCACACGTGTTATAATATAGAGTTTCATCTGAAATTGTACTACATGTACTTTATTTCACGTGTAAAAATACGTCATTTCACTTGTGATAATGCATCATCTCACGTGTCATAACTCATTCTACGTACAGTGTACGTACGTACTTCCGGGGAAAATCTCACTATTTAGCCAGGCTTCCGGGGGGGGGGGGGTCCCAAAATATAGCCAACCTTCCGGGCCGATGAAGTCTCGCCATGGGGGAGGGGGGGGTGTCTAACTATATAACACCGGAACGAAATTTACAAGAATAAGGTTTAAACATCATATGTACCTTATTTCAAGGTTAGAAATAAGGAATTATTGATTGATCGGTTGAATCATGATTTGTTTCTTTTACGTCCCGTCGATAATTTTTCATTCATATTGCTCGAGACGTCACCAGTTGTAGGCGAATACCACAAATTTAGACCTATGCTTAGCGCTCAGGAGCCTGTTTCATCAAAGTCGTAGACTTACGCCCTAAGTTAAGGCTAGTCAGCTAGAGGGCTTACGCCAATATTTACGGGCGTATTTTCTGACCAGGTGTGAAATTTGGGCTTAACTTAAGGCCGGTGTTATGTTACGCTCTTTGATGAAACATAAATTGGTCTTAGATTTGTGTTTAGTCCGGGACTTACGCCTGGCGTAAAGTTACGCTGGGCGTAGACCCCGTTGATGAAACAGGCTCCAGGGGCGTAGCAGTAAGGTGTTGTAAGGTAAGAAGTAAGGTAAGCAGTTGACACGGGACCTCAGTGGGTTTTTTTTTATATCCGAAAGACCCGCGATTCTCGCTTCTAAATGCCGAGCGTTTGGCGAAGGAGCAACCACTGCCTATTTGTCTTTGGCGCGCCCCTGACTCAAACTCATGACCCCGGTTGCTCTTACCATTGAGCTATGAAATTCTCAACAGCCACAAAACGAACAAAGGTATGACTGGTGATAAAAATGCCTGTGGTACTTTTCACACAATTTACCTTATCTACGGGTTTTTCAATGAAGTTGCAGTGACAGCGACGTTTTCCCAGATCACTTTGGGTAATCCCCGTCAATTTGGCGTATAACACCAGACTCGGATGTGTAATCTTCAGAGCGAGCTCGTCCCTCCGCTATAACCAGTTCCGTGGTGATCCGGGGTAGAATAGAACCCCATTCAGGGTTTAAACTTAACTTAAATTTCCAGGAGCCACGTGGGCTCCTGATATGTCATTTCTTGGAGCCCACAATAAAACATGCTAGCCCACATCTAATGAAACATTTAATACAAGTAATAAATATCTAAATTATGAGACATGTATATGTGAATGAATCGCATTAAGGGCAAAAAGTCCTACATTCTACATATTGTATGCGTTTTTTTCTTTATTCTGTTTGAATGAATTGAAATATTTAGAGTGGTTGAATAAAGGTTTCCATGTGTCTGGTCAATTTACTTAACCCAATACAATTAGACCAATTCTTATTCAAAGAAATCACTCGCCATGTGGGCAAGTGAGACACCAAATTTAGGAGCCCACACAAAATTTTACTAGCAAATGGCGAGTGGGCATGTGCGAAGTTTAAACCCTGCCATTACTCCTTGATTGTCGAAAGAGGCGACCAAATGGGGTGGTCCTTCGGATAAGACCGGAAATACCGAGGCCCCGTGCCACACCTACCCACGTGCCACAGTAGGTGTGGCACGATAGAGATCCTTCCCTGTTTTCGGCCATAAGTGCCGAGCATAGGCCTAAATTTTGCAGCCCTTCACCGGCACAAAGTTGACGTCTCCGTGTGAGTGAAAAATTCTCAAGTGGGATGTTAAAAATATACAATAATCAATCATGCTTACTATTGCTTAATGAAATGACGTAATTTCAGGTTTCCACACAGTTTAACAGTGGAAATATACGTTGATTTTCAGTGGATGTGTCTGATGGCTATAAGCATTAAACGTTTTCTTTTTTACATCTACTGCGCTTTAACACAAAACAAGTGTGCCAACAAAGTTTCATAAAGCGCAATTTTCCTTCACACCTGTTACGTGTTATGGCAATTTGTTGTTGTCAAAAGATAATCATTGTATGCGAAGATGGCAGTATCCGCTCTAGAGTTCGGGTTCATTGATATTTACTTCACAATGTCAGAGCAAACCGATGCCTACTTTTACGTAAATGTCGTCATAG
>CAJDSM010035114.1:2731-15819 GCA_903981925.1 Ostrea lurida | reverse complement strand
TAACACAAATAAGAAACAGAAGTGATCCTAACACAGACCCTTGAGGTACACCAGCATATAAATAGAAACAATGAATGATAAAACATCCCTGTACATACGTGTAACTTTTTGTGAAGTATCCCTCAATGAAATAGTGAACCATGTAGTGAAAAAGATTTCTACATTTTCCACGAGTTTGTAATTTAAAAAGACCTGTGCGCTACACCAGATCAAATGTTTTCGTTAGCTTGCATACGAAGAAGGGGCAATATTTTCGTTCATCAATACCTGTTCATTAAAAAATTAATGATAGCTTTTTAAAAATTTTAATTCTACAGAATAGTCAGATCAAAAACCTACGAAAGCCTATTAGTATCATGTAAAAAAAAAAATAATTCACCTTCTACTATATCGTAAATACGAGATCTTTATTACGAGATAATATCTCGTAATTACGAAAGAAGTATCTCGTTATTACGAGAAAATATCTCGTTATTACGAGATAATTATCTCGTAATAACGAGATATTTTCTCGTAATAACGAGATACTTCTTTCGTAATTACGAGATATTATCTCGTAATAAAGATCTCGTATTTACGATATAGTAGAAGGTGAATTATTTTTTTTTTTACATGATACTAATAAGCTTTCGTAGCTCTAGAGTGCGATGAACATTTGCTACATTAACAAAACAAGTAGAAACTCCCCCTCCCCTGCTCGAAGGCCATGAGCGCCGAGCACAGGTCTAAATTTGCAGCCCTTCACCGGCAATGGCAACGTCTAAATTCTCAAGAGGGTAAAACAATATATAATCAATCAATCAATAACACAATAGGCCCTCCGTGGACTTTCAACAACTCCAAATTTAGACAATCGAAAGAAAAGAAGATAGATTAATTATACAGCTTCAATTTGTTATGAGAAAACTGTTGACAATAATCAAGGGGGGAAAAGACTATTTATTTTTATGCATGCACATAAAATATCTGTCTATAATATTGGGGCTGCACCCGGTAAACCCTGAGCTCCTGTATTGTCAGCGAGAAAAAGGCAATTAATGGACTTTAATCATAACAAAGAAATAGCACAGAACATTGGTCACTCTCTACTAATGATAGCAGACAAATTGCAAGATTTTTTAAGTTGCTAGAACTTGTAACCAATCCATTATTCTGTGGAAAAACGGATGGGGGGGGGGGGGGGGGGGCTTTTGGAAAAGGGGGCCTCGCTGCTTAGGATGAAGCCCAAGTGGGGGCCAAGGGGATGAAGCCCCCGGTTCAAGCTCTTGGCGTTTTAAAGCTTTTAAATTTATCTGTAGGGGTTGTCTACATGTCAATTACATAGTTAATAATAATTTTCGTGGCTCTACGAAAGTGAGGGTCCCCGCGGTGGCGCTACTCGGAACTGTCCCCTCTAAGATCCCGGCATATAATTAAGCAAATGCATATGCATGCAAAACAAAATATAATCAAAATCAAAATTCAAATCAAATAAAATCTGAATTGCTTAAGGATTTACGTGTACTGATACTATATAGATCAATGCTTTGTGAAGGTTGGACGAAGCAAAATAGACTTTTGATACTAGATTTGATTTGTGGGGTTAGAGATGATAATGCTATTATTGGGACTCAAATTAAAATCACGAATTAAATATAAAGTACCGGTTAGCTCCTTTGACACGTGAATATTGAGAAATTATTCTCATTTGCTTGTGGAACGAATTTATTTTCGTTGGAACGAATTTTAATTCGTGGGCCTACTCCTTTGTTTGTGTGGGAGCGACATTATGTTTTGTGGGGGACTCACGACTCTTTAAACAAAAAAATCTTCCATCTTTTCTAAACACCAGGCCATCGAAGTACTCTTGGAGTAACCTGTATATCTAGGGAACAACCATTCAACAATTTTGTTACTCTTAGCAAGTCTGGCCTGCTTTGTTTTACGGAAGAAAGAATATATATTAGATTATTGTCTACGGACTTCAGTTTTTTATCTAACTTTTAGGTTTTTGGCGAGAAAGTCTCAAATACTGTGATCTATGATTTAAAGAAAATAAAGCTAATTAATTACTGTTTAAAAGTTGTTTCAATCTTAAAAGTCATTCCTTGTTTCGCGAACTGATTTAAAACAGATTATTAATCTTCTTCGGCCACGGTGGTTATGTGGATTGGGGATACGGGCCATCACTTTAAATAATGCATATAAGAGGAAGTACCACAATCAATATTATCTCTGTCATTACACACATTTGAATCAATTTCAGAATGCAGATCGGTACTTCATATTAGGTATTATCATCAAATATCTCCAATTTTTTCACTTCTATTGTGTAGGCAATACAATTCACTTAGGACGCATCACTGCATCTGGACAAAGCAACGCCAAGACTATACATGATGTTCTCACATATATCGTAAATCATGCAAAGATTCACATTCATTTGTCATTTTCCCCTGCTGCTCAAACTTCCTATCAACAGGTCAAACTGTATCAATTGCACTAAATACTTATGTAAAAAAAAAAAAAATAAAAAAAAAAAAAAATAGAAGTCAGTATCGTATATTAAAAACCAACCCGGGTTAAAGATTTTAGGCAAAATTCAATGACCGCTATTTTTTAAAAGTGACCAGATAAAGAGATATATTGTAAAGTAATCTTTTTAACTTCCGAACGATATTATCTATTTTTATTTGTATCATCATTTCTTCATATGGATCGATTAAGAATTCTTACTTCTTTCTTTTTTTTTTTTAAAATCCAAAAGTACATTATGTAGTTCAAAAGAAGAAAAAACCGTTTGTTTTTTTGGGAAAATTTTTTTTTAAATGAGAGTACTTGGGTATCACACATACAAAGTTTCATTAATTCTATACAGTAAACTAATTATTTATTTATTTACTTGTATACATGTCATATTGACTCAAAGTCATCGATAAAGGGTGTGGAAAACTCTTCATGGTCCTATTTACCTTAAATCAACGGCTGTCACCGGATGCGATTTGAAGTTGGTCTACTGTCACAGAGATCTGTTTGAAGAAAAAAGATTACAGAAATTTGTAGACCATTTACTCCTAGATAGGACTTGACGATTAAACGCTTGTTATGGAGTAGTTTTTGAGTTGGGTCAAATTAGAGGTTAAGTTTCTAAGACATATTCTTTCAAGTTTTTATGTGACAAAATGGATGCATCAGCACATAAGTGCATAACAAAATGGACCCGGTGAACTGTCTTCGTCCTACCTGTCGTTCTATGACCATGTCAACAATTCGCGCATTTAGATGCGCAAGGACGAAAATTTCATTGAAAAACTCGATGTACACGAGAAATTATGTAGAAATACAACAGAGTTTGAAGTGAAGATCATTTGTAGCACACAGGTTCTCAATAACTACGCATTTTCCCGATGAGGAACAGGTACAGCAATGGCCTCTACCTGTTCGATCTATAGTCTGTATCAGGGGGAAGCTGGCCATTATTCACAACCTCGGTGTTGACAGGCGACACATTCCATTCTATATCTCTACAGTATGCTGATTTTAATCGGGAACTTCTTCTATAATGTTAAACGTAGAGGAACTTGTGTGACTGGTGTCTTGGAAAATAAATTGAATGTTATCTAATTGATGTAAAACTTTTATATTTTGTAGAAGCATACCCCAGTCAGGTACAGTGTTTAACCTTGAATACCTATAGTTTGATTTTAATCAGTCGGATTTATTGAAGGACCTTATCAATATTCTAAGTTAGGGATGTATGTATCATGCAAAGTTTTTCTATTAATCTTCATTTTGAATTTACCCTTCTCAGTGCTTTTTTAACTTGTATTGGCACAGAAAATTGGCTTTGTAAACATTACATGTGATCTCTTCAGAAGCAGATGTCCAAAGAAGTTTCTTTCGATAAGTAGCTTGTGAATTCGGTAGCAGACAAAACATGAGATCTGCACTCCTAGGAAGGAATTAAACAGCTGCTGTATATAAGCTCTAGACATTCGACCCACAGCTCAGTCTTTGTCTTAAATTGAAACAAAATCGGAATGTGGTACCTTTAACTTTTAAACTTAAAAATCAATAAAATTCAAGGGATTAAACTTTCAGAAAAGATTCAGTGCAGTGTTTTAGGGTAGGAGTTTTAAGCTAATCGTGAGTTATTTATTGGTCAAAGAGATGTTTTAAAATTCCTGTGTTACTTTGAAATATCCAGGGGTGTTATAAATGCCAGTGGTCAATTTAAAATTTTATTCAAGCAACCAACCCCCTCCTACCTCCAGATATAATATTACATGTAGATCTACATATATATCAGGAATAGACATTAACTTTTTATTCCACTGTCCATCGGCAAGTATACTCAAACTTTCACTTGTCCGAAGAATGGAAAAACTTACGTCAAAAATTTTTAACTGGTATAAAAAGAAATAAAAATAAAAACCGCACTAAAGATGTGAACAAATTGGGTTTATTCAATTCCTCATAAAAAATGTTTTCCTAGATGTTTTTCAATTCGGTAATTCGTTTTACCGGTTAAGAAAAGACAAGAGTGCCGCAGCTGATAGCAAAGAAAGCCCTGACGCTGTAATTCACCAAAAATCTACGATTGTACGTTGTTTACAAAAGCACAGCCCTGGGCCTTTAAGGTAAAAAGCAAATTAATTAAGCCCGTAAATTTGTATTGTCATGCCACCTGAAACTCGTGTATTATTTTGTGATTGGGATTTCTTATCATTCTCTTCATTTTCGGGTTTTTTTTCGAATACGTTTTCCTCATGTGAAGCCGCCATTTTTCACTAACACTAGGATAAGTCGTATCGTCAAGAAAGCTCCTGACGCTGAATTTCACAAACATTTTCTACATGTACGTTTACAAAGCACAGCCCTGGGCCTTAAGGTAAAAGCAAATTAATTAAGCCCGTAAATTTTGTATTCATGCCCACCGAAACTCTGTGGTAGTATTTTGAGTTGGATTTCTAATCAATTCTCTACATTTTCTGGTTTTTTTTCGAAACGTTTTCCTCATTTGAAGCCGCCATTTTTCACTAAACCACTAGATAAGTCGACGTCAAGTAATTTATTGGAATAGAATTAAAGTACGGCCATGCCTTCTAGTAACTTTTGTAAACAAAAACCGCAAGTCGAACAGTCCATGACTTAATTTCGTAATATTCAAAATTTCATTCAAACCAATTAAAAAGTAGTAACTTTTCCTCCTGAAATAAATCACTTGCCCGATCGGACAAGTGGATCGAGTTTCACTTAGTCCGAACAGTGGGCTTTCACTTGTCCCGCGGCCAATCGGACAACCGTTAATGCCGATCCCTGTATATATATTATATATACCCTCCTCTCCCCAACACACACATGTAGACTATATATAATATGTATAGTCTACATGTGTGTGTTGGGGGGAGGAGGGTACCCAAGAGTTTAATACTGTGTGCTTGGTACCAAAATTTGGCCACCTTTCTCCTCCCCTCCCAACCCCCAATCCATGTATGTCTTAGAGGCTCTATGTAGGATTATATACATGAGGTGGGGATGGTCACCTGTTTGGCACCTTTGCTTCAAAGTCTGGTTGTACATGCACAAGAGGAATAGGTACTGGCATTGCAAATTATAGAAGAGAGAAGTTCAATAAAAGACATACAATGTGCATTTGAATCNATATACATGAGGTGGGGATGGTCACCTGTTTTTAAAACACCTTTGCATCAAAGTCTGGTTGTACAAGAGGAAGAGGTACTGGCATACCAAATTATAGAAGAGAGAAGTTCAATAAAATACATTCAATTTGTTGAACTAAATAAAAAATCAGTCCAGTATCTAGTTATTGATATATAATATTGCATCAGTATTGTTAGAAAACCTGTTTATTTCCCAGCACTAGACATGAGAAATGTTCCACAGTCAGCTTAATAGACTTTTAAAAATGTTTTGTGTTGAAACATTTCTCATTTACCCTGNTTGTTAGAAAACCTGTTTATTTCCCAGCACTGGACATGAGAAATGTTCCACAGTCAGCTTACATGTAATAGACTTTTAAATGTTTTGTGTTGAAACGTTTCCCATTTACCCTATTTGTTGATCCACAGTTTTAGACTGAGTTACACAATACTTATTGTCACCTACAACAATATTATTTGGACAGATTTCAAATACATAGGTAGTCATTGTAGACTCCCCTATTCACTCAGTAGGATGGGTTTTTACAGTTTGTGTAGAGGATATTTCATTCATAGAAAATAAAACAATGGCAGGAAATGTAATAATCCATACAGATGTTACATAATAAAACACTACTTTTTTATGCCGTTTTTCTGCCTGATTCATTAGCATTAAGGAGGAACCTACTCACTAAGAGGCAATTTTACGTGAATGAAAAATGAAGGAAGATATGACAATAATAATTTGAAATTGAAAACTTTCGACAAAAATGCAGTTTTAGTAAAAAGTAATTTGAAAAGAAATTTGAAAACCCATGGTGGATTTGAACCTGATATTGACAGTTTACCATTGAGCAACATGCTAACCTACTGATCTATCTACTAAATTAAAAAAGAATAGACAAATATTGCTGATACTTATGTATTTTCATTCATATTTTAAAAGGAAGTCAGTCATTACGAGGCGTACGTAGTATACATGTNTCATATTTTAAAAGGAAGTCAGTCATTACGACGGTGTATGTAGTATATATGCATGTACCTCCTTAAGCAGGTCTTTGATTAGATCTAGACCTGTGTTTATTTATGAAGTCGTGAACATAGTTTTAAGAGGTCAGAAGTGATCTCAGAGAAATCCATTTTATTTTCATTTCTATGCTATATCCTGCTACTTGTCTTGTCTCGCTAATTTTACCCACATGGGGTGATAATCAAGGGTTCTAAGACCAGTATTGACGCTTATGTTAGAATCATAGGTGTATGTTTACAAATACAAGGGGATTGTGGGGGAGGGGTTTGTTCTGTACAGCAATATACTGCTTAGTGATGTACAACAGCTTCATTGTGATAAACTTCAGAAATTAATCTGATCTACAGCATGAAAACTTTAAAAATATGCCCCTTTTGACCTTTAAAAATAATGTTTACTGTAAGAATTTTTGCATGAACAATTTTAAGTACTTGAGAAAAAAAAATATGAATCAAGTAAGTTTTAACTTTTTTGTTTGTACATTATGGTCTATGGTTGAAGTGGTCAGGGCATTCATAAGATATACAGCATTGCATGTAGATAGATTAAAAAATGGAATAGATGTAAGTCTGAGGCATTATTACATTGAATGTTACGCAGTTAATTTTTTTTAAACATGCACAGTTGAATTGATGCAGGAGAACTGGTTTCCCAGATAGTCAAACATGATTTTAAATTCATAAAAAAATCTTTTGAATGCATTACACGGAGATTACCTATTGAATATTGATAAACTTTAGATGACCGTGTTTATATTTTAGATTACAATAAAACAGTGATTTTAATTTCCGTTGGAATGCATCACAGTCAAGCACTGTGTTGTGTTAATTACAGAATTAACTCATTGTGATCTTAACATAATCGAATTCAATATGTACAGAGCTATAACACTGGGGAAAAAATCCATGAATAATTGATTGTGTGAAATATACAAGTTGTTTAAAAGTTACCAGTTTCATGGATATATACAGATTCAATGACATATGCCAACTAGCCTGGACTAGAATGAAGCGTGAGCCTATATAGTATCATGACTTTGATACCTGAGTTAGACGTGCAGAATTTCTATTATCTATTATGCATGCATCTATAAGCATGTGCTGTAATATGATGATTAATGCAGTATAATGGCTCATTTTCTGTCGATGACGGTGTGCATGGTACAGTTGTATTTGGACTGACAGAGAAATTGACAGGCATTGAATATATGTTCTATAATTCCTACATAAGTATTCACATTTCCAATTTTTTTTGCTTTTGAAGTCAATGTGGGCATTAATTTTCCTCATAATGTGTTGCAATTGTAAACAATGCCCATTTAAATTCAGATAAATACAGTACGGCTGGAAATTCTGATATAAATAGAAGTAGAGTGTAGATTTTTATTGTTGAAAATACATGAGGGTATTAACTCGAATGCCTCACACCGGCAGACTAATTTTCATGTCCATGACGCATGCTGGTGTGAAGGTTGAAGTTCATGCGTCATGTATTTTCATAATTGAATTTTCCCCCCTTAAAAACATCATCAAACTTGATCAAAGGCTGCATATCATATACATGTAGTATGGCTTAATCTGTTTAAAAAATTATTCCCAAGAGAAAATAATGAAAAAATATTTTTTCCACAATTGCATTTCAATATTTATATTTTTTTAAAAATGCGGGCTTGTGACACCATCCTGAAGTTTTACATGCAAAAATATGTCTTACATGGTGGGAATGCATGTTCATTCCTTGCAAACTTGTTTGCTGCGAAACAGTCACTTTTTTCAGAATCTACTTTAGGAAACCTCAAAACTCAACAAATTATCTACTAACCATCTTTGCAAGGTTAAACCAGTGGCAACAGGTAATGTCACTGTCTATAGCTGGAAAATTGAAGAAGTACGTATTGTGCTGTTAGATCTGGGGAATTAGATCTGGGGAGATGCTTAAAAGATCCTTTCTGAAATGTTGTATAATTTCTTGAAGAAAAGAGTAATCATGTAGTGGAAAATGATATGTGCCATCAACATTTTGAGCAGACAAATATGTATTAAAACATAGATAGCTTTCATGTATTTCGGATATTTTGCTGTGTAATATGGAATTTAATTACACAGTCAACAAAATGATGAGAAAGAACACCGTTCTTGAAGTCCATGTTTTTGGTTGCCGACTGAAATATGAGAAATGTTTTAATGCTGGTAATATCTTTACATCAAGTGATTCAACCAGTTGTTGTTTGAAATTTACTGCAAGGGTCTGTTCAACATATCATATTTCTTCTCCACTCTTGGTTAGGTTGTTATTAGGTCTTAATATTATGGACTTTTCCAGAGCATACATATTTGAGTGAACTTAACTGGAGACATTATACAGAAAGAAACTTGTGCCCCAGAAATCGCTATCGAATTTGAACTTGAGATTTATTGAATTGTTTCCCCCTGTCTTAGAGAGCTGCATTAATGCTTGGTTACCTAGAGAAAATAACATTTATAACACATGAATGACTAGTACTGGACTGGTTTTTTTTTTTACTAGTTGTCTATATAGTACCTGATATTTGAAAATTGACAATGCCAGGATATTGTCCATAGTTGTAAAATGTTGATTGTGAAGATTAAAGCCAATTACAGCAATTTTCCACAGAGACTGAATAAAGTTCACGGAATGTTAATTATGTCTTAAAAGGGGGAGGCTTCTTTAATTTTACAACATATATACTGGGTAGTAAGACAGTCAGTGAATATCTCTGGGAGTCATGTCCTTGTATTTCTTAAACTTTGAACTTTAAAGGTATGTAGTCACACACTAGATTCATTTTATGTTCAGTACTAAATGTTTCAGGATTCAGAAATATACAGCATTTCTTTAAATAGTTTTAACTTGTTACTCATGTGAAAACAAATTCTGAATTAAATCAGCTATATCAACATGAAAATTACAAAGATCTTGCCTTAATTTACATTTTTGTTTTAAAAATTATAGTCTATATGATAATCTCAATGGGTCAGTTTTGTATTTTATCATATCCGATACCTCGGTTTGATCAATCTTGATCAAATGATAATGAAAAAAATGATCTAGATCTGCTGACTATTGATCGTGGCGATTTAGATAGAAATTTAAAATGGCAGTTTTTGAAGGAAGACCTCACAGTGTCTGAATGTATTAGTGGTGTCATTTATGAGTTTTAAGGCTAGAGTTTCCCATGGTTAAATGGAATGTTACCTGAAATTGTCACCGTGGTGTTTACTCAACCATGCAAATGTGCAGCAATTAAATTTCGCGAGCTGTATACGTACTTTCAATGTTGACATTCTTTTATCAATGGGTAGAAAACTGAAGTGATGCCTATAGAATTGATGCTAGAAATTTCTGTGGAGGAAAAACCTTGCATGGAAGAAGGGCATTCAGAGATGGCAAACACAGTTTTATTTGACTGCAACTGGTCTCTTGCACAGCTTGCTTCTAATATCTAGAGTCAGTTTTTGGTTGTTTTTTTTTTAAATATAAGCTGTAGTGTTGACTTGGAAGTCTATATTATGTACAGATAAATCATAAACAAACGCATATACAAGCTGCGGTGATAACATGACTAATATGATTGACAGATCAGGTAAAAACTATTTTCATAGAACTAGACAATAAAAGCTGAGGACAAATGCAGATTAATCTGCTGTCATGTAGAACATAAATGATGAAAGAAAGTGAATATTAATACAAGATGTAAAATGCAAGAGGCTGATTTTAATATCACATTTAGTGTCGTCTTTTTATGTTTTCAGAGTGATGGCGTATCCGAGTGGTGTTGCCCCCAACTTGTCTCGGCAGGGGAGCCACCACTCGATCCAGGGTCCCCCAGACTTTAATCCATATGCCTCTCATCACCGACTCCATCCGACCAGTCTTAGCCAATCAGTTCGTCATGATCCGCAGAGTCAATCCCAGATTCTGGGACACATGATGGGACAGACTCAGTCACAAAATCCCCACAAATATGTGTCTCAGCCAAATTTATCTCACAGTAACCCAGACAGACAGCACTATGGTAGCCAACAGATTTCTCCTAAGCCAATGTATCAGCCAATCAGATCGCATGAACAATCCAGTAAGCCAGCGTATCGACCAATCAGACCTGAGGATAGTCAGGTAAACGAATCACAGTTCAGCAGTCAACAAAACTTACCATCACCAACCAATCAAAAGCCACATTATCAACCAATCAGACCAAAGAGTACTGAAGGATCAAACTTATCCAGACCAATCAGCCTCCAAAACTTGAGTCTGAACCAACAATGGAACTTAGTTCGTAGTGAAAGCCAGAGATCTGTGTCTGGTCAAAGGCCAAAAGTTCAAAACTATGCACAAAATCAACCCTCCCCATCTTCACCTCAAAGCCCAAGGTCGCAGTATCCTGAGGGAGTTAGTCCACAATCACCGCCCATCAACTATCCACCCAATCAACCAATCACAAGACAAGACACCGAGGGGCCCCCACCCTATCAAAGGGAACCAGATCAAATGACAGCCTCCCACCAAAGCCCTCAGTACTCCCCACGACAGAATGGATATTCCACCCACAACTCGAGGCGGTCACTTAAGGCACAGATCTCGCCTTACCCTGCCAGGAAGGAGGCGGCGAGCCCCCCGCACACCACGCCCATGGTGTCGCGTAAGGGGAGCGAGTATTCACACGCTCAGCGTAGTACTCGCACTCAACAGAGCACTCACAGTCAGATGTCCTTAGCCAGCTCGGGGAGTGGCGCTCACCCAATTCCAGAAGGTAAGAGTCATTCATTCTCCGAAACTGGTGAGTGAGTTAAAAGTTCACATCACAACCAAAGTGATATAAAAAGTTAAGACATTTAGAATGGGCCATATACATTTATCTGATCAGACGATGTTAAATGGCTGTGACAGATGTGATGATAAAACACTGACCAAAGCCGGACAGATGTAACATTCAAACATTCAGTCAATTTTACTGAACCTGAAGTAAACTTTCCCAGCAAAATAAAATTCACAATTTAATGAGTGATTTTACGGGATGTTATTTATGCCAAAAGCTTTGTGGAAGGATAATAGATAGGGCATATTTCACAGTTTTCACTGGGTACAGAGTGTACAGTATCATTATGTGAACGTGTGTTTATGTTTAAATTAAATTAAGAATCCTCTCATAAAACATACAGTATACATATTGGTATAAGGTAAACATAATATGATTCAGAAAATATTTATAGTTTGTAACAATAATGTGTATTGATTTTCGTAATGGACACTCTTATGCCAGCCAAATCCGGAATCCTTAGCGTTGCAGATAACACAAATTTTGATTCAGTATGGATTTTATTCAGATACATTGCCTGTGTTAGGAAATTTTAAGTATAAATCCTGTCCACTTGACAGTTTACTGACTTAAGTCTGTCTTTGACAGGGATTATCCTATTAATGTATTAATGACAAAGTTTTACAAAATCGGTGACCTAGTCTTTTATAATACTTAAAGAATTAATTGTAAATTAATTACTGTAAGTCAACATACATGTATATAATGTATGTGAGATAAAAGTTTCAAAGATCGTAAGCCCCACTTTCTATCTGATTTTGTTCTTGTGAATCACTTTATCGTTATGTTAATTTATGCATCATGTTACTGTATTTAGTATCTCAAATTGTGATCTTAACTCAAAGCAGACAATACTTATTGACTTTTTATAAATATAAGTAATTGTGAAATGATTGAATTAAAAAAGCTTAATATACCCATATTTTATTTGTATTTTTGGCAATAGAATATTTATATTTTAGCTGCTTTTGTGATGAAAACAATACCGTATATACACAGTATTATTTTACACTGTACATATTCAGAAACAAATACCATATTTAATGCATATTCATTCTCAATTCATAGAATAGCAGCACTAATTATCATGATTACATGTATCTTATTTATCTTATATGATAGAGTGCATCAGTTTATCATATTTTGAATATGCTACAATACATACAATGTATATATGATATGCATGTACAGACTGACTGTAGACTAGTACATGTATTCCCCTACCATCAAAGCTGAAGGGGACTATTGGAATCCTTCATTAGTATAAGTGAGGAAGAGAAACTCCATGAAGGGGACAAGATTCACAGTTTAGGACGAGGCTTTGCTGAGCTGTAGAAGACTCAGGAATTAATGTACTGCATCTGTATTATAAGAGCATTTTATGGTCAGGGTTATTTGTAAAAATGATTCACACTTTGGTACATTTGATTGAATATGTGCAATTCTACATACCGGTAATCCATTGCTATTTACCAGTACCTGAACACTCACAAACCAGGAAGTTCACTTTGTATCCAACATTGTAAATGATATAGATATGTAGATTTATGAATTGTTATAGTGATTTTTTATTGATTGT
>CAJDSM010035113.1:1953-13728 GCA_903981925.1 Ostrea lurida | reverse complement strand
TTTTTGTATATTATATGATACTGTGGGCATTAAGTGAACAAATGCAGTTTATGTTGCTTGTGAGATTTTTGATCTTTAAAAATAGTTAAAAACTGATAATAAACTGCGCTTGTTTCTCGACAAACAAAGGTCTTCGTCTCTGAATGAATTGAGATATCGAGTCGTAAAATTAAAAATTTCTTTCAAGTGTCGCTAAGTAATACTTCACATTTTCTACACATGATCATATATAAGCCTGAGGACTTTGCCGGAAGAGAAATTCCAACAATAATGATGTAAGAAGTGACAGAAATTGAGTAATGTCAATACAAAGAAAGTAGAATTTTTATAAATAGTACATGTCACTGAAGTAAAAGCTTAATAGTCGGTAAATCCTCAGATATAGGTCTATTCATCACTGAAATTACATTTCTCTACATAAATCATCTTTGGAGTAAACTCAAAATAAACTTTAAATCCGGAAGGTCAATATCATCCGGACCGACAGTGAATTATTTCAAAACGGAGTTTTAACTCTCGTCCATAGATTCACTCACCTACAAAAATCATAAAATCTCATCGAGGCGATTTATGTAACTGTGTTTTCCGGTAGCAACTTGATTACAAATGAAAGTAGCAGATAACTCGCAAATGCGTCTAACGATTTTAATTTTTTTGCTATTCTTCATTAGTTGATCATTTCTTAATACGTGACTAGACATATTCAAGCAAAAAATATTTTAAAAAATATGGACGATTTAAAAAATAGATTTGTTTTTTTGAAAACGAGTAGACCGTCTAATTTTCGACAAGAACATGTCGCCGAACGCAAAACTTGGTATTGTTACACATTACGATATAGGCCTATTATACCTAGAAAATTTCGTTTCCCTTAGCTCAAATCAATTCTCTGAGAACACTGTGGACAAACTATAAAACCGGAAGTCTATATCTTCGGACGGAAGTAAAACTTTTTTCAAAAACAGGAGTTTTATAAACTCGTCTCATAGAGGTTCAACTCACTACAAAAAATCATTAAGAAATCTATCGAGGCGATTTATTAGTAACTGTGTTCTCGGTACAAACTTGAGTATTACAAAGTGAAGAGTGCAGATAACTCGAAAATGCGTCAACGATTTTATGTTTTTTCAATGATTTTACAATTGTTGATCATTCTTAAATACGTATAGAACTTTTCAAGAAAAAATATTTAAAAATATGGAAAATTTAAAAAGAATGATTTTTTTTGAAAACGAAGTAAGACCTCTATTTTTCGAGGAAGCTGCTCGCCGACGCAAACTTGGTATTTTCACACATTTACAGATATAGGCCTATTATCTGCAAGATCTGTTTCCCTACCTCAAATATCTCTCAGAACACTCGTGGACAAACTATAAAACGACAGTCTATATTCGGACGGAAGATGAATTCTTTCAAAAAACGAGAATTTTTATAACTACGTTAGTATAAAGACCATTTACGTGCTAAATCATAAAAATCAATCAAAGCGTCTTTTGAGTAATTGCATTTGTTAAAAAGGGGAAATAATAATAATAATAATAATATAAGAAAAATACAAACACTATAAGGTCTTCCGTTGTTAGACGGTAAGAACCTTAACTAGCAACTGTGCCTGCTTCGGAACTATATACCCCGCAAGGCACACAATTTATAATTTGGAAAATAACCAGGACTTCTCAGATATAAACAGAATTGAAGATGTCTATTGGGTACATCTAGTATATATATTTTTTTATTAATTGAAAATGTTCCTTTAAAAATTCGCATGAACAATTAATACTAAAACCATTACTGCTTGATACTCATTGAAAAACATTAGGTATCACATACATTAATAAGAATTTTCCAAAGTATCTATCATTGTTTATCAGCATTTTCCTCTTCTGTATGACCCCACCCAATCCTATCGAGGAAAAGAAATATTTTGCCAGTATAGACGTATGCATGTAGTACATTCAATCAAAATAAGTACATAAAGGTATTTCAACTTGAAAAATGTGTTTTAATTTGTTTTTGAATTACACTCCAAAGAGACCCCCCCCCTTATTCTTATATTTATATATTCTATTCAAAATAAGAAATGCGTAATGCATAAGCTCAGTCAAAATACAATGATGTACAAGATTTATATCAAATCTCTCTTGATTTAAGAATTATTTACCGTAATTGGAAAATATAACTAAGTCCATAGTGGAAAAAAGCCTATAAACTTGGAGTAACAATTGTCCAATCAATATGAAAATAACGGCACATCTTCATATAGTAATTAGATGAATGTATAAATTTGTCAGAAAATCCGTGCACTGGTTATTTAGAAATGACCCGGACAAATTTTCTAAGTCCATATATGGGAAACGCCGGTAATCAGAGAGAACAATCGTCCAGATTAAATAAATACACAGGTGCACATTTCATATGGGAGGTATGTGTATACAGATTTTCAGAAAAATAACTACACAGTTTCTTAGAAAATGCCACGGACAAAACTGATCTAAGTCATAATGGAAAAGAGCCTGTAAATCGAAAGAAAAATTGTCCAATCAAATGAAATACCAAGGTGGCAGCATCTTCATATGGGTGTGAGTATCGTGTAATACACAATATTTTCTTTCAGAAATCCGTGAATTTCGGTTTCGTTGGGTTGACATGCCCTAGGACAAAATATCATGTCTAAGACAGACCACAGCGACGGACAGACGACGACGGACTGCCTAGTTCCAATTTTACCCTCCCTCCTCGATCAAATTAGCGTTTTGGAGCGTGCTTTATCGTGGGACGTCAAGCTATAATAAGTAAGCTGTGCCGATTACAGGATAATAGTATTATCAGTTTATTACTACTTTTAAAGATGTTTCAACACACAGCACTCGATAAACTGCATTTGGTTTCACTTGGAAATGGCGCCACGTACATATAATAAAAAATATTAATTACGCAGTATGATGCTGTGGGATAAAGTGATGAGTATTTTTTGATAAAATATTTTTTCTCATCGAACCTGTACTGGAGTCACCGTCTATGCACTAATTTTCTTTGCTCTCTGTATTTCCACACCCTTTTCATTCAAGCATAATTGTTAACAAAGATCTTCTGATACATTTAAATATCTCACTTTAACACTGTGCATATTCAATTGTGAGTCAAGAGAGTGTTCAGGTTGTGACTTTGATAATGTGAATCATGGTGGATCATCGTTTGTTATGGTAAACAAGTATATCGAGGTCAACGTAAGTGCTAATACAAAACATAAACTCTATATGTGAAGTTTCATCTTCAAAGGAGAAAAGTAATTGCTTTTAAGACATTGTAAAAATTGAGTTATAGCAGATCATAAGTTGTGATGCGGTATGGTGGGGGGTGGGAGGACTTAGAGAGGTTAATTCATTTTTAAGATAACAGGTTCGAAATATTTTAATCTGTCTTTTACGTTGCATTGGAGCATGATCTGGTGGTAAGCTTCTGTCGTTTGCTTCATTTATCTTGTCTAAAGTATAATTGAGTGAACTGAGCGCTGAAATCTTTAATTTGCGTAATTTCGAGACCTTGACTCGGGTGGTAGATTGTGTCTGGGAACATACGACTAATTCTTCGTTCAAGAGAACTCTTGCTGTGTAGTGACAGCAGTTAAATCTGAAATGGGGATAATTTCTAACCAGTTTGTGAAGGAATGTTTCGTGTCGCCGTCATAGTGTATTGGTTCTCCCTGGGTTCAGATAGGCAGGGAATATCAGTTGATAATCTATTCTTAAAGGTATCCCCCACTTTCATATGGCCGCAATTTTGCTTTTCGTGGGACTCATATATTGGCTTTTTGTGTCTATTGAGCAAGCTCTCACTCCTTGAAACCTGAATATTAATTATCCTCCCTTCGTATTTCAAGAGTGCCAGAGGTGAAGATAATGTGGCGGCAGAGTGTTGGTGTGTGGCTGTTTCTTTCGACCAAGATTGGACTCTATTAGAGTATTAGTTTCTGTGAACAAGCGTATTATTTCTTTTCCTAGGCGATTTTTCCTGATTGGACCAAATTGCAGTGATAATCCTGATGTCGTCTTTTTCTTGTGGAACTTTACTTTGTTTGAACAGGCGCATCTGTATTCCTTAAGGTATCATAGGATATGTTCACTAATAGTATCATGGTCTCTATTAATGGCATAAACCATACGCGAGACTCCGGACGGTATAGCAGGTTCGGTTTTTTCGATTTTCCATTAGCCACTACAAATCCAATATCGGTGCTTATCTATTCTGCAAGTGCTTTGACCCTACTAATATTTTCCCAATAATTAGTTAAGCAAACCCCTCAGCTCTGGTGGTGATTGTTCTGTCTAGGTTTCGAGTCGATACAGTCGAATGTTTTCTTGGGTGCGATACCAAGATTGGTTTGGCTATACAGATTTACTTTCACGGGTCGGCATTTCAAATCTCTCTATAGTTATATCGTTTTTCAAGAAAGGAGCGTATGGCACTAGTGTGTGGCTGTTTATCACACTTTTATCTTTACTTGGAATGGGACACTCGATTATTGTTGCAGATTTTTTTTCAATCCCCTTAGTCTCTACGCTTATCGGGCATTTGCGTTTAGGATGGATTTCTCATAACAGGCTACAAAGGAATTTCGCGAGTCGACCATGCTTGGTATGCTTGCGTACTTAGAATTAACAGAGAAATTTTAAATTTATTTTACAGGATTTATTTCTAGCAGATGGCTAATTTCCCCTAATGGGCTTGTTTCCAAATTTGTATGATCCAGCCAGGGAGGGGCCGGCGAGAGTTGGAGCGAGCATGGTAGTTGGGGCTCCCTCCCTCCTGCTTTCGTTGTTGTTATATTTTTCCAGTTTGAGGCTCGACTTGGGTGGAGCATTGTGGGATTGGTCTGTAGTCCTGTGTGCGTCCCAAGGAATGTTGTCTTACGACGTGATGTGTGATGCGAGTATGGCTGGCTAAAGGCAAGTAGTTTTATTTACTGTCGATCCCGCAGATAATTTTTGGTGTGAATTGTGGGTGAGAGCACCTACTTTACATAGGCCGGTGATAACTATCTTCCGGTTTCCAACGTCTTTGCTATTTTTTGAGGGATTAAACTCATCCGCACATTGCGAATTTCAATTTCGACAGTCCCTCCTCCGGTGATACGTGGCTGTCCGTCCTACTAACTTATATATTCTCCCTTTCTAGAGTAGGTGGTGCTCTGTTCCTATGCTGCAAATATTTCGCGACCCAAACAAGTCCGTTTTAAGCTCTGAAATGAAACCTTTTTTACACTCTTCTAGTTTCAGATCAGAAATTGTCCTTTCCTCTTCACTTTTTTATTTAAGTTCATTAGCTAAATTGTCGTGCGCTGGCAGTACTGCAGACTCTCGTGTTTTTATGAGTATTCGGGTGTAAGAGTAGATGCTCAAGCCCGCATTCCTCGACGACATGCTGTCGAACTTCTGTTAAGTGTTATGCTCGTTGCTCGGGTCGTGTTTGTCAATTGTCTCCTCTTTTGAATGCTATAAGTTAACTTAGATTTCAGGGCGTAATGACTCAGCAGGAGACATGATGCCTTAGAAGGATATAACTGTGTTTCCTTGACTCGGTGCATTTTGTGTACAGGTTTAATTAGTTCATTCCCGGTACCTGAATTTTTGACAAGAATAGACCCTTCCACCACGTTCTAATGTTTCTTGAAAAGAGAACAAATACTACAATACTCCATTGAAGGTTGTGTATAGAAAGGTTTGCGTTTATATTACTTGCACATATGGCTCATAATCTTAGTGGAAGTGTGGCAGCTGATGTGCTTAAACCATATGGTTCCAGTAGTGAGTGAATTCATTATCTATGATGTGAGATGCCGTCTTGGTATGTCCTCCTTTCTTTCATGCACATTTTGATGGAAATATTCCTGACGTCAGATGAAAGGGGTAGAATTAAACAGAGCCATTGGAAACTCGGTGTCTGAAACAGTCTGGTGTATCTGTGATAGAGTAGGCAGTGGGATCGTGTGGGTGTTACTGATTTGCCGCATAAAGAGAGTCTACTTACAACAGTCATAACTTGCCATTTTTCCTTTTTTGACAGGAGGTATATAGGACTGGTGCCTCCATATTGGGTGAACAGTTGGAATTTCCTTTAAACATGCTTTGTTTACGTATCTGTTGGACACTTTTTTATGTTTCTTCAGAATACGATTTCTTTTAAATGTATTTCATTTCGCATTATTATACTGGTGCTGATTATAATGACATTGTTTGCCGATTACCATGTATACATCAAGCTCATATGTTGGACTGATTTGTTTACCCTTGGTAGATAGTACTGTTTCGATTTTCCTACTCAAGATTTGACCTTACGGGTAATACCGTTCTCGGACACTTTTAACAAAAGCATGATTTATTTCGAGCTAAGGGTCACGGCGGTGTGACGCGTCCAGCAGAGGGTGCTTACTCCTCCATTGGCACCTGATCCTCCTTCGCTTTGTCACGGAGTCCGATTTTCGGCGTCGTACTACTTCGGATTTATGTATATGTTTTATTGAGATTTTATTGATTTAGTGTGTGTCCAAAGTGTTTTTTTTAAAATAATTGACTTAGGACGTGTGCATAAGCTTCATTTGTCCGAATATGTTTCGCCAATCTTACTCACTCCTGCTTAGGAATTACAGGCTCAATTATTATATTCCTAGACAGTCCAGCTGATTGTCTGATAAACTATTGTGATCTACAGGAGTGACAAGTTAATGGTAGCACCAGTAGATTGTATTCGAGGGAAGGTACAATTGGTGTCTGTTTCAGAGAGTATCTCACTTGCCCGTGGTCTGAAGTATTCAGTACTACATCTGCTGGTATACTACAGGGTTCTATGATACTTAAGAGTTCGTACTCTCAAGTCCTTGTTCTGTCGGCATTAACTTTGATGGCTGGTTATAGAGAGATATCACCGGCCCGCAAGACATGTACTCTGCATATTAGAAAGTGTCATCGTGAGATCATGAGTTAAAATCTCTCGTCGACTTTTATAAAACTAATTATCTCGCACGAGTGAGTCTACATTTACATTTCAGACATGCTTTTCCGCATAGCAAGACATAAATCATCTGTAACCATCTTAGTTCTGGTGGCATTCCTTAAATCCAGCAGCGTGTCATACCACGGCTTTAAGAGGTTGACCTTATCTAGTTTTGCCGTGTTTGGGGATAGTCATGTTGAGCAATTAGGATTTCACATAATTTCTCCTCTATGGTTTCTTTTTGGGTGCTTTTTCATTTCACGTAACGTTTCTAGTCTTAACATGGCTTGACTTCCACCATACATATAGAAATGCAGGTAGTTTCTCTGCTTTGCGTGGCTGTTGCATGTGGTTGGTGGTTTGGAAAGGTGAGAGAACTCTCATTTCAAAATTGTCTATGTTTTAGAGTTACTGCGTGTGGGTTTACGCAACACCGCACTGCTCTGATCCTTGTCTGGAACATTTAAAAGGTTATTGTCGGAGAATTAGGATATTTCTGGGACTGTGTGTGTTTCTGTTGCTTATCCGAGCCCCTTCCGACGCACTAGCAGAATTTACTTCTGTTAGCTAACTTGGCGGACTGCATGTTGTGCATCCTGTTGTACGGGTGTACTCTCATTATCTGCTGGTAATTTTGGCCAGAATTCATACTATAAATGTTTATGTCATTGTTTCTTTATGTTCAGATGAAATCCTTGCTTTTCATTCAAGGAGACTAGCAGAGAACGTGAAACTAGGTCTTCTTGGTTTGTTTGGTGATCAGGTGTCTATTGGATAAGGCTTTTCATAGGATGATCCACTATGCCTGGCAGATTCCCATTCTTTTAGGTCCCTCTCGCGATGGAAATGTTTTTGGTAACTCGTAGATTCAAATCGATTAGAAGTCTTATAGTTTCTGTAGTTTGTCAGACTCTGAGGCTGAGTACCCAAAAGCAACTCGCCTGCTGCCTTGGCATCTAGCGAAGGACTTGCCTAAGTTGTGGTCCTGTCTGTCCAGCTGTTATAATATGGTTTGACGCCTCGAATCATATTTTACCATATGCTTTCCAACTTTAATCTTGCGTTCTCCCTTGCAAGAGCTGGAGTGGTAGTTTTGGGGAAGATGCTTATTAGGTGAAAATTCTGTTTAGGTATAGGAACCCCGAACTGGGACTGTATCTGGAATGAATTATTCATCCTGAATCTGAATCACTGGATGCTCCCAGTTCGCTTGCTTTGCTTCTATGGCGCCTTTTTGTTCTATTAACCGGAGTTCTAATTTTTTCGGCTTAGGCTAAGGAAGATTTTAAAGTGTTATTTCTTGTCGGTAGAAAATTCTAGTCATTGTCTCGAGTGTAGTTATCTTTAAAATAATTTCGAGCTTGTCTCAGTCATTTTGGTTGAAATGCCCCATTTATGATAAATCTTGACAAAGTTGTCAAGTAAATTAGAGTATTGTTTCATGATATACGGCTCACTCCATCTTGTGGTCGTAGAGGTGAGTTGCGTGCTGCCTGCGCGGAACCCCTCTATGTTGTGTGTAGTTGTTGGATGGGGTCTTGCTTCTAGATTCATAAAGCCCTATGTTCTTATTAAAACTGCAGGTTCACTCGAGGGCTTATTTCTACTCATCACAAATCTCATGCTGGTCGTGTGGAAGATTGAAATAAGAAATTAAGGGGAAAGGTTAACACTGTAGCCTTTAGTATGCTAGTTTGTCAGTGTTTTGAATTGAAAATCCACGTGTCGAATGATCTCGATACTCAGTGAGAATTCTATCATCACTAGTGTTTATCTGTCTGAGTTCGCGCAGTGGTGTGACCTTTCTTCTTAGAACATTATCTGGAAATTAATCATTGGTATTTATTTTCATTTCCATAGACTTTTAATTTAATTCTGTTTCTATCTCTGAGGTGGCTGGTGATGTCTGTGTACACATGGTTTGCTCAATATATAATGGTGTCAATTAGTTCGAGATGAGCGGATATTTCTGAGTATTCCACTCTTGAGAAAAGTGGATCCCAGCTTTTACTACACTCCAAAATGTGGTAAGGGATAGGCTATCGCTAGGATTAATCTCGTGCGTCGGCGAAGGCTGATAGTGTCGGGCTCCGTGTTCGCATGTACCTCCGACTAATATATAAGACCCGGCAGTTTATAAATCAAATAAAATCAAATTAGACTAGGCAATATAATACTCTTAGTAGATGAAGGAATCGTCTGAAGCAATGTATGTTTATGCCGGATTAAAGATATAAATCCAGCACAGATCAAGAAGGAGTTTCACAAAACTTATAGAACAAAATTCTTTTACTGTAGTTATCAAAATACCACAAGCTATTTAGAAAATGCTGCAGATTTACCTATAGGAAGTTTAGATATAGGTAAATAAAGCTCTTACTTATAAAATAAAGTTGTGGAGAGGGTCGGATGGTAGGAAGATCGATACAAGATTAGATTTATTTATGCCAAGTCCACAAACCAACCTACGTCAGTATGTCATATCAGACAAATGCTGAGTACCGTCAAAAGACGCTGACGCTTCTATTCATTGGTACCGTTACTAACGTTTTGTTTACGCGTGTCAACGGTATCCTTTCTAAATAACCGGAACATCATACGGGTCCGTTAAAAATCAACGGAAAATAGTCAATTAAATATAGATAATAATGCATTACAGTTACTTTATAATTGGGGGCGAATTTAAAATAATCTCAGTTTAATCCCTAGTAATAGATTATTTACCTTAAAATTCATCCTTTTCTTCGTTTATTCCAAGTAGAAGTCTCTTGGCCGGTATCCAAAGAGTTTAAACAGCAGAAATAAACCATAATAGTGCATTTTTCCTCTCGATAAGTGACGAACCCGTTTGCAGCTAATTACGAATGTGTTTACCTAAGAAACAGGTAAAATAACAACAAGAACGGTAACAGGAATTAGTATGAGTAGTCTTTGTTTACCTCATTGTGCACTTAATGCAAGTATAAGGTATTGTAGGATAAAGACGAAGTAAAATTCCCAAGAAATTTCACATACAATACGCCGTGGCTTATCTTAGAGTACTTGTGAGTCTTTGCGATCGTATTTAAATAGTACACAATCATAAAAATTATACATGGAGCTTCTGGATGTCGTTGCTTCGTATAGACAAAAGATGTGACTTAGAATACTTGAATGTGAAGTTAGTTGCAATCATATCGATCTGTCAAGAAAGAATAATATGTATATCTTATCAGAGGATATATACTGTGTGGAAAGACCAATCATTTCATAGCTCTGAGCTCAAAGATTTTCACTTTTGACTTTGAATTGAACCTGAAGATATGTATCTACAAGATTTCATACTGAGCTGGATTTTATCTTGTTTCATATCTTTCATGTATCTATTGCTTTTTTGATTTTCTGCATGTGGTTCGTGACGAATGTTTGACCGTGCAGTCCACATAACATTGATTGGTAGTTGCTACCACCAGCAGTGAATCATCTTTACTTTTTCCATAATAGTCCGGAATATTCTTGTTAAAGGTCGCGGTTTCATGTCTCACTGAATAGCAAGTCATATTGTCGGCTCTGTTCTGTCAAAATTGCTGTTGGCATATTTGACAAAGTTAGCCTTGACAATATTTGTTATGTGCGTGTGAGGGGAGGAGAGGTGTATTAGTCTGGATGTGTGTGGTTCATGCTGTGGTAAAGGGTCATGTTGGGATTAGTATGAGTTGTTCTCCTCTGTCTCTGAACGAGAGGCAATCAGGCTTATTTCCTCGAATGCCTGATACTTAAACAAGAATATCTGAATAATAAGAGTATCCAATGGAAAGGTCTGTCGTATTTGTAGTTGTGGAGACAGTCATTAATTCATTTAGATTTCCTCCACGTTTGCCAACCAAATTTGTCAATTTTAAAAATATCATGGGAAAAGTGGTGATAAATGTTCATCCTGTATTCGTAGGAGACTGTACCAAATTTGTAAAATTTTGTGTTGCCTGAGAGTGTAGCGATTTTCTGATCATGTGTGTAGGGGGCTGCCGTTGAGAAGTTCATAGACCTTGTGCGGTACATAGTGTTTATATGGTAAACAATTGGTAAATATAGATTCTTTTTCAATTCTATTAATATTAAATTGTGAAGTAAATGAATTTATCTTTGGAAGTGAGGTGAGCCCTGTTTTTTATATAGACTTATACCCTCTCCTGCAACAAGTTGGGGTAGGGGTGAGGTGGTACGGGTTGGTCCACATTGTTACTGCTACTGGATCAGGTTGTTTTGTTCCGACTCCGTCTGTAGACATGAATGTGATTCTCAGGATTACTTTCCTACGAGTCACTCATAATTCATCATCTGTCAACTAAGTAGGTATCAGCTGGTCTACCCATGGGACAAAGGGTTTCATGAGATTTGGGGTCAAAAAGTGCAATGTCAAGCACACTGGACATCGAAGAGTAGCGAAATTGTGTATGGCTCAGAGCATTATCATTCTGCTAGAGTCACTATCATACATTGGATACTCGTGTACAGATGTATTCTTTGAATTTGGGGTCCAAATGCTTCAAGTGCACTGACACTTCTAAGTAGCATATTGGGTTTCCGGGGTTCCAGAGCTGGTGCTCTTTACTAGAGTCTATATTAGACTATATAATGCTTTTATGAAATGAAGATTCTTATTGAATTTTGGATCAAAGGTACTGAAATGGTGTCATAGCGCAGTAGGGATTTTAAAGCAGTATGTTCGACATCATTGTTTTTTCAGATAGATTGTCTAAAAATTTCAATTAATTGACATATTAATGCTTGTTTATCTCTCTCTTT
>CAJDSM010035107.1:1031-32430 GCA_903981925.1 Ostrea lurida | reverse complement strand
AAAAAAAAAAATAAAATAAAATGAAAATACAATAAAAAATGAACCAAGGAACCGGCATCATCCCTGACAACGTATAGTGTATGTGATAATGTTTTACCTTTTCTCATTCCCTTTTTATCTCACCTGAGCTGAACTAGGCTCAATTGAGCTATTCTTATCACCCGTTGTGTTTCTCCCGTCCCAGGGCCGTAACCAGGAATTTCCAATGGGGGTGCACAAGACTAAGGCAAGGGGTCTTGGGGCCCATTTAGCTCCCAGCTAGTCTAGGGTTAGCCCTGTTAAGGGGTTCAGGGGGCGAAGTCTCCGGAAGCTGATAGAGTTTCAGCATTTTAATAGGGTATGGACGCCTCCAGAGGATCCAGAATGGGCCTTGTTAGGGGGACCAGGGGGCGAAGCCCCCGGAAGCTGAGAGATTTTGGCATTTTCATTGAGTCTGGAGGTCTCCAGTGGGTCCAGGACAGACCTTGGTAGAGGGTCCAGGGGGCGAAGCCCCCGGAAGCTGAGAGGTTTTGGGATTTCCCTTTTGAAATGGGGGGTGCACATGCACCCAGTGCACCCCCCCCCCCTGGTTACGGCCTTGCGTCCATCTGTCTGTATGTCTGTCTCTTGGTAATTTTACATATTTTCAACTTCTACCAATGAATCAAACTTACAGTGTCCCTTCAAAGGGGAAGTAATCACGAAATGGGGAATAGTGGATGACGTCATGTAAAAATATTCTAGTCAAGTACTACTGAGCCAGACAAGTTAATATTTACTTGATTTCAACGATATAGGGTACTTTTAGGTTTATACAACTATGTCCCCCAAGGGTAGGGTGGGGTCACAGAAAGGAATCAAAGTTTTACATATGCTGATACATAAAGATATCCACTAGGGCTTTCATGTTTTGTATTTAATGGCCAGTACGAAAACGTGAGTTATCTTTCTTAGAACTCAAACTATTTAGTATGCATTGACAACTAGTAACACAATCATACTGCACGATATTTCGCTGTCTTGTTTTTGTCATTCTATCGAGTATGGATGCTAAATTTCATTCAAGATCCTAACGGCTAGCCTAGCTGCAAGGCGAGTTATTCCAATAGCAAATCATTCCAAGATCCAACAAAGCCCAGACCAATTCGTAAGGTCAATATATAATGAGTTAGGGGTGTGTCAGACGATATAAATGATAGTATATGCGGTGTTTGAAAACAAACGTTAATGACTCTTGTTAGTGAAATTTCACGCAATTCCGATCTTTAAAATCAAATTAGTTGGACATACGTGTACAATAGCGAGTTATATAATTATCAAGTGAGAACAGAACTATAGCTACCTATCAATTTCGTAAATGATCTTGTTTTTTTTGTTTGTTTGGTTTTTTTTTTTTTTTTTGGTTTTTTTTTTTTTTTGGTTTTTTTTTTTTTTTGGTTTTTTTTTTTTTTTGGTTTTTTTTTTTTTTTGGTTTTTTTTTTTTTTTGGTTTTTTTTTTTATTGTTGCTTGTTTGTTTTTATTTGTTTGTTTTCTTTTGTTTCTGTTTGTTTGGGTTTTTTGGTTTTATCACGATAATTGGCACAGGTATGAATGATATTTTATCGGGGCTAAAATTATCACAACACTTTATGTACTAATGACCAGATTACAATGTTTGCGTCACTCCCTCTACTGTCGACAGTATATTGTGCGCGGCAATATCCCTATCTCGTATGATATTCAGAGAGCTTCTTTAAAGAAAAGTCAGCTTCCACTTGTTAAAATATTGCTCGATCAATATAAATAATTTTTCATAAGTGTAATCTGATGGGGGTGGGTGGGAGGTACTCTCAGATGCGGGGAGGGGGTTGTATACAAAGTCCTTTTTCGAAAAACATTCTTGGTGTTTATTATTCAATCTTGTTAAACAGGTGTCAGAACTGTGTGATCTAAGCAATAATCTTGTTACTTGATCTCAGAAACATGGAAAGTCAAACATTTTCATTTAAGAACATTGTATCATAAACAACACAATTTGAATTGCTTTTATTTCTTGGGCAAAAAACAAAGCAGAGTAGACTTTGGTAGAAAGACTTAATCACGTCTGTGTGTTGTATAACCTGAGACGATGGTATAATGCTACAAAGTGTACTGTTGGCTTTCGTGGTATGTGGGTTGATAGCAGTAGTGGCTATCAATGTCATGCTTTCTTTCTGGAACTCCATGCAGTTTGGAAGAAGGCCATTTTTCCAAGACAACAGATATCACCATGATGTCCTCTTACGTCAAACGTTGCCAGTCCAAGTTTCAGAATCCCTGAACAACACTCTTCCTGTTGTGGACGTTATTGAGGAAATGTCCAATCTTGCAAAAGAGTATATACCGAGGAGGAGGTGGAGACTGGAATCCGATACCTAAACACTCTCGGAGGTAAATACTCCTTAAGCTGTTGTAAGAAGTATTTAGTAGTCCTTTCAAGTGGTCGCTATTTTTAAATGTATTTATTTCTCATTTTTATATTCGATACATCCCAGTGAACTAGAAATAAAAGGCCCCACAGGGTTATCACTACCTGCTTCGCATTGAGGTATTTTAATGAAAATAGACATTAAGGTGGAATGAATCGTTTGACAATTTTTTGCCTATGAATTCAGTCATAATTATTGATGAAAGATGGCAACAGCCTAAACCAATCCTTCAACTGTTTATTTTTTAGGATTTTTTTAGATTTTGTTTTTAAAAAACGGAAAAAATACATTTTTGTCCTAACCCTTCCATTACATACACCATTATGTATTGAAAAGTTAAGGCAAAATGTATGTTAGTAGATGAAGACAATGAAAACAAAATTTCTATTCAGTGTACTATTATTTTTTTTGAGGAAAAACAGGACAAAAATATCAGAAAATGGTCTTTTTATTATATCAGACAGGGAAAACCACTGGGACATATATGTAATGGAGGAAGCACATATGTTAACAAATAATATTTCAAACCAAAAATTGAATAAAAGTTGAAAAAGGAACACATGATAATTTTTTTTCCAAAAACCTTGTAATAAAAATATCCTTTAACAGGAGTTATCCTTCTTGATGTACAGGAATAAAAAGCAAGGCAACATTTTGACACAAATTAATAAATTCGAATTCTAGTTTATCTATGGCATTATCTGGACATATAGAGGTTAACATTTAATACTAAACATACTTTCATTTTTATTTTGAATAAGCTTGAATACCCTTAGATTAGCACCACTGACTAATAACCAAGTTCAAAACTAGGTCGTATAGACTTATCGCTATATTCGCCTCCAACATTGAACCCGGACCAATATCAAATATGAAGGAAAAGACTGGTAAATAGTCGGTTCAATGTTGGGCGAATAAATCGATAAATCTAATTTGGCGTTCCTAAAATTCTTCCTCGACTAAAACGTTAAACCGAAAGTAGACCGTGTTCAAGCGGAAACGCGTCACTTAGTTATGATATGGACGAACGTTTCATACTACCTTAACGACAAACTAACGACTGAAATTTATGACAAACGGAATCAGTTCAGCTTCTGAATCGTCAACTTCCGATATTTATATACATGTAGGAGCATTCCACCATCACCCGTCGCGGTTGTTCACTGGTAGGACTCTCGCCTCGTGATAGGGAGGTCGTGCGTTCGAGCTCCGTGCCTGCACCGGCCGCGTCAAACATAAGACGTTAAAATAGGTAGTGATTGCTCCTTTGCCAAGAGCTCGACATCTAGAAGTGAGAATCATGGGTTTTTCAGATATGACCTTATAAAAGGAGGTCCCGTGTTGCAGCAAGTGTGGCATGAAAAAGAACCCTCACTGCTAAGGCACGAGTGCTAAGCATATGTATAAATTTGCGGCCCTGGCTTCACCGGCAATGGTGACGTCTCAATAAGAGTGAAATATTCTCAACGGGACGAAAAACAAACAAATAATCAATCAATCAAATATCATTATCTACATAAAGTATGTATGTCTCTTGACTTATTCGATATGCAAGAGGTTGTTCTGTTTATAGACAGGCTATTTACAAACACGTTGTTGCTGCGTTGAAGTTTCAACGATCACATTTTAAAACAGCATTTCGCAAATGTTATGGTCGTTATAACGGTCTAGTTTGCCTATACAACTTGCTATTACATGTAGATCCGATACAATTTGACGAGTTTCACAGAGGTTTTTAAGCCGTTCTTTATACACATATTGTTTACTTGGGATTACTCCGTTTACCTGATCCAAATATAGGACTCACGGCGGGTATCACCGGTAAACAGGAAATGCTTACTCCTCTTAGGTATCTGATTCTACCTCTGGTCTATCCAATGTTTGGTGCATTCCCAACTCTTGTATTGTAATTCTATTTGATACTTACCAGATTGATCACTGTTTGTTATCTACCTTTTCTTTTATAAAAACCAAGGGATTTCAAACTGATGCCATCCATTGTAGTTTTGTCTGTAACACATTTATTTTCTGATATATCTAAATATAGACTTTTTTCAAAAGATTTAAAATCTTTAGTATTGGGCTCTGTTGTCCAAATTAGTTTAAATCACATATAATGACCTTGTTTGCGATTACAAATTATCACTAAGTCATATGTTGACTGATTTGTTTCATACTTTTTGTTAGACTGTCATTTTCCTACTAGATTTGACGACGGGTAACCCTGTTTACTTTGTTTCGACTACGGGTTCACGGTTGGTGTGACTGTTCAGCAGAGGATGCTTACTCCTCCATGGTACCTGATCCTACCTTCGATTTTGTCGGAGGTCCGTGTTGCCCTACACTCGATTTTGGATATATGTTTTTGGAACTATGATTACGTTTAACACATTGCATTTGTTTACTTCGCCAATTTATACTACAATATAAAACTTCCTACTGCTATCTACTACACGTTGAAACAGGACTTGGATACGGAAACCTATAACAAACTGCAAATCCACTTAGTATTTTCCTAAATTTTGTAGCGGTTCCTAACACCTATTCTTACAAAAATCATGCTTAATTCATGCTAGTGACTATTCAGGACCCAGTCGCAGGAACGTTAGTTAACTTTAAATGACAGTTAATAACCATTCACTCACACATTTATATAGCGTTAACTAGACGTTAACTGTCAGTTAAACTTAACTGATTTTCGTGGAACTAAGTCCAGAGCGTTAAAACCTGAAGGTTTTTGTTGCTCAGAATAATAGCTAGAAAAGTAAACTGACCATGAGGTCAGCTCCTAACCAAGTGAAGTAAACTGCTTAACAACCTTATATATCTTGAATGCTACTCACTAACTTAAGCCAACGAAAACCAAAGAAACTACCCTGACTTATCCAATCAGGTGACAGGTAGCTTATTCACTTAGGGGAGCTTGGCAATAGAAATGACACACATCCTGTTTAATATGAAAAACAAGTGAAATGTATCAGCTTTAATCTAGACTTGAATAGATATCAAAAGTAAATGACTGACAGTAAGTAACAAAACTTCAAATATAATACTAGGCTGATTTAATCATAAAAGTTGTAATAAATTGAAATTGAAAGTTAATGTAAATAGAAAAACAGATCAGCTACAGAGGTGTCAAATACGGGATTTAAAATATTCCTTTTATACTTTTTATCCATTCGACAAGGTATTAAGTTCTTTTTCAAACATGACCCATCGTCTGAGCTAATTTTTGACAGAATTTATAATGAAGATGAAGTTCTGTTGCCAGTTAAATGATCGAGGTTCTCTGAATATAAGACATTATAAAATAAGTGATCTCAGGTCCTCATTTTCAACTATATTAACATCTTCAGTAATGGCATGTCATGCTGGGCTATAGTTGAAAGAAGACAAACAAGTACACGTTGGTGGATTGAGTATAACATGGCCAAAATCTAGACACTGCAGATATTGATTATAATTAGTTTGGTTGCAATAGTGGAAGTATATTTGTGGGATATGCAGGGTGTATACTGTAAAAGTGGTTATTTACGCTGGGGGTTAAGTACGCGTTTTTCCATGTCCAACATTTCGCATGGGGCAAAAATACGCGGTCATTGAATGAAATATATATCATACATGATATCTATATGTATACACGTGGGGGAAATTTACGTGTTCATTACATGACCGCGCAATTAGTGTAAATTTCCCCCACGCGTAAATAACCACTTTTACAGCAAGTTAATATGAAATATGCTGGACTACTAGACTTAACTTTTGTATGCCGAAGAGTGTTGCATATGTTGACAGCATCCATTCCTTTGTTAATAAATTAGCGTTTAAGGAGCTGGCGATAAGATTCGGAAGGAACACCATATGTTATTCGTAGTGGGTCAAGGAGTATATAAATAATATACGGTACCAATTTTATGCACAGATGGGCATTTCGACAAATCATGTCTCTTCAGTGATGCTCAAACCGAAATGTTGGAAATCCGAAACATGTAAAGGCAAAGATAACGAACAGTGATCAATCTCGTAAGTCCTAAATAGAATACAAAAACAAGAGTTGGGCAATCACGGACCCCTGGACACACCAGAGTTGGGATCAGGTGCCTAGGAGGAGAAGCATCCCTGTTGACCGGTCACACCCGCCGTGAGCCCATAGGCTTGATCAGGTAAACGGAACAATCCCTAATCAAATCAGTGTGTGAAAAACGGCTTAACAATGGCTATGAAACACATCAGACAGCATTTGACCCAATGATAGTCATATTGGTAAACTAAATTGTTATAACGACCATAGAATTTACGAAATGCTGCCTTTAAACGTGACTGTTGAAACCCGCAACAACAACTTGTCCGTTTGTCATAAAGTTGTGTAGTTAGTTTGCCGTTAATGTCAAGTTCAATAAAATATCAAGTACGAATATACGGTACCAAATTTTATGCACCAGATGCGCATTTCGACAAATCATGTCTCTTCAGTGATGCTCAAACCGAAATGTTGGAAATCCGAACATGAAAGTAAAACTCATAAAAGTGATCAATGTAGTGCCAAAAGATTGGGCCAAAAACTTCGAAGAATCAGAGCTATGCCTGAGGGAGATAATCTTTAATTTTGATATGAATTCTTATTTTACCACTGCAATTAAATACATATCCGTATTTCAAGCTAGTAACATAGTAACTGGCTGTAGAGACCCTCGGGACTAAACAGTCCACCAGCAGAGGCCTCGACCCAGCAGTATGTGATGGGCAACGTCCATAATCATATAATTCAGTCTTGACATATGGACTATCTTTGGCGTCTTCTAGTAACGCATTCAAAATTCTCAATTGAACAGAGTAAAGTTTTGTATGAATGTGATGAATGAAAATATTGTCGATAGATAAAACATCGTCGATATATCTAAATGTCGAGTTGAAGGTCACAGCAAAAAATGTTTTCTGATGTAAAATTTTAAATACATTCTGCCCGTAAAAACGACACCCCCAAGTCAGCTAATAAAGGAGATTGAATAATTCGTTCCCAGGGAATTCCAACAGGCTATTGGAAGACTTTATTACGAAAGATTGACACCACTGTCAATGAGGAACTCCGCCATTTTTTAATATCAACCCCAGAGTGCTTGTGCATAGAATCAATTGTATTGCATGAAGTAATTTCTTAAATGACTGAAATTTACTTCTCCATTCTTAATGAAGAAGCAACAGTTTATGATATTAAAAAAATCCCGTCTTTGAATTATCGTGAGGAATAGTTATGTAAAGTGTTGAAATGACACGTTTTGTAGTTGATTTAACAATTAATAAAAGTTCGTTAAAATTGTAAGATTCTACATTTGATTTACACCAGTTTTGGCATATTTTGTGGCACAATATGGTTGACGTTTCTCCTTAACAACTGTTGCTAATTTCGTGAGTGGCAGAGAGAGGAGCTTGATAGAAAATATACAGGATTCAGCAATGTATTTATGTTTGTAAGGTTTTAGTGAAGTCCAAGAACCCAGTGTATGTACGATAACTCTTATTCATTTGTTCAATTGACTGGGATATTAAATACATTTGGAACTGAAGCATAGTTTTGACGAATTTCATCTTTTGAGAAAGAAGTTGGAATGTAAATAGGATTACCAAATGTAGAATTAATTCCAAATTCTTTAAAAATAATCATCCGTTCAAACAAAGACAATGTAGTTTCAAGCTTTGCCATCTGTAACCAAATCATATTTCTCATGTAATATATTCTTTTCTCACTTCTAGAAGGATAGATGATATTCATATCAGAGATGAACATTTGATTTTAGGTTCTATTGATGAATAGATTTAAATGTTAAAAAGATCAGCCAAATAGAGAGACGCACCAAGAACTCTCTTGAAAATATCTCCCAGAGATGTTTCTAGATTTATGCATCAATAGCGACTTTGTTCTTTATGAATATCCTTTGTCCTGATTTTGGAATTGTTAATCGTCATATGCTTGGATTGCTTTTGATATAATTCGCACTCAACATTAGACTTATATTAAACAAATATCATAATATGTAGATATTATTTCTGTTCAAGGGACGTTCGGGTTGCAGACCCATTTTATTGTTGAATTTATTTCGTCGATATACTTTAAACTTCTTCAATCACCGGGACGTTCACAATCATAAAGAGCATCAATTATATTATACTATTTTTAGCATTTGTTCCATCAATACGTGGTAGAAATACAAGAATATTGTACGAGTAGTCATTCATGATAAAAATGTCTGTGTCACAGCTTTATGGGGATTTAATGCAATATTGTCCATTTTCATCATCATCTGGTCAAATCAATATAACAATTCTAGTAGTTATAACGAATAAATATTATTTCGTGATGATGCTTTGTGTCGGCGCATCGTTGTCATGACTTCACTAATGTACTTAGTTATGCTCTCTTGTTGGAGGCTGCAGTTGAACCAACATGACCATTTCACAAGTATTATGGATCATGGAGATGATAATGTCGTTGTATTTAGCACACGCATATGGAATGCTATACTGATATCAACACATATTCGATTTTGCTTGGAATATGCTAATTTTTAACATTGTTTTTACCTGTCTGCCTGGATTGAATAAAAACAATCACACTCTTTAAAGAATAAAATAGGTCAAATTTAATTAAAATAGATAATAAATGACAGGAAGAAAACAAACTATAAGTAAGCAAAAGGAGAATACAAATGCCAAATAATCAAATATGCACATGAGGCCGACAGATGTGTCATTTGACATAAAATTATGACTAGTGAGAAAAAAAAGGCATAGGGTCATGTGAGGCAAAGATATACGAACATGGTCAATCTCGACAGTCCTAAATAGAATACAAAAATAAGAGTTGGGCAATCACGGACCCCTTGACACACCAGAGGTGAGATCAGGTGCCTAGGAGGAGTAAGGATCCCTGTTAACCGGTCACACCCCCGTGAGCCCATAGTCTCGATCAGGTAAACGGACAATCCGTAGTCAAATCAGTCTGTGAAAACGGATTAACAATGGCTATTAAACAACATCAGACAGCATTTGACCAATGGTAAGGTCATATTGGTAAACTAAATTGTTATTATAGCGACATAGAGTTACGAAATCCGGCCTTTAAACGTGACTGTTGAAATCCCTGCAACATATAACACAAATATCTGATAAGTGTACAGGAATCTGAGATGGTTTTAAAAATATATACCTATCTGTTTAGAATTAATGACTTAGTCAGACTTACATATGAGGACTTTTGGAAACCTTACAATTCACGGCCATGTTAAAAACACGAACTAGTAATGTTAGCAAGAATGACAGTCATAGATCTGTTATGTTGGGAAAAAAATTTATGACGCTTACGTTAATGTTGTTGAATAGTCAATACTGAATAAAGGGTCCCTCCTTCTATTGTCATATGATGGTATGTAAAAGCAAAGATAACGAACAGTAATCAATCTCGTAAGACTAAAGACCTGCATTGCGTGATGCTTGTTTTCATTGGGAAGTCATGAAGTATAAAATACATGTATATTGAGGTATATTTCGTGAGTTTTTTTGGGGATGCCTTAGCTAAGCTGCCTTTTAGGCAACTGTAAGGCCTCCTCTGAGACCCTTGATATAGGTGCTGTTAAATTACAAGTTTCCAGCACAATATCCTTGATTTATGACAAATATCCCTGAAATTCAGTGTAGGAAGAATGCAGCATATCATCATATGGAAATGTCACCGTCTTCTAGAATCTACCCACTTTATCTTCTTGTTGCAGACCAAGGAAATGTTTCTGCATGATACATATGTACTATCACCTATGTATTTGCGTAAATAGATTCCGTGTTTTCTGTGTTGCTATAAATCTCTGTGGACGTCTTCGATAACGTGTTAAACGTGGCCTCGTAGATTATCCTATATTCTTCCTTAAATACAAAGAAAATAAGAATAAATGAAAAATTGTCTATCATTTTTCACATTCCTTCCGTCAAATGCAACGTTAACCCCCTTCAAATTGTTAGTACAGAGGGTCAATGCTGATTAATATAACAATTGTAGAACAGTTAATAAATGGAAAAATGGAGCTAACGAACAATGATCAATCTCAATAACCCTATACGGTATACACATCAAGAAATGGTCATACAGAGACCCCTGGATATACCAAGGGTTGAATTCAGTGCCTAGGAGGAGTAATCATCCCATTTCGACCTGTCACGTTCGCCGTGAGCCATATATCTTGAAGATCTGTAGTCAACAGCGGCCTAACAATTGCCATGAAGCACTTCAGACAGCATTTGACCTAATGATCTATAATTGAAAAGAAATACTCTATTATCGTCGATAACAAAGTTACTCACTAGAGTAGAGATCATTTCTGGTCTCCGTATCTGTAACTGTCGTACAACGGTTGGTATGTCAACTACGTCGTCTTCATGGATTTGTTGCAAGGCATTATAGACAGCACAAAACACACCACAACCTGTTGCCCCGTCTCTGAAATGAGAGCAAAACTACTGAAAAAGTGAAGATAGAGAGCCAAAACATTTAAAACTGCCGGTACTGAAAAGGCGAAGATAACGAACAGTGATCAATCTCATCAGTAGTAAACGGAATATAAATCAATAGTTGGATAAACACGGACCCCTGGATATACCAGAGGTAGAATCAGGTGTCCAGGAGGAGTAAACATTCCCTGTCGACCGGTCACATCTGCCGTGAGCCCTTTATCTTTGATCAGGTAAACGGAGTAATCAGTCGTCAAAATGAGTGTATAAAAAATTGAAAAGCCTAACACACGTGAGAAAGCATTCAACCCAATGGCAGATTGTTTTGACAAACTAGATCGTTATAACGAAGATAAAGTATGTAAAATGCTGCCTTTAAACGTGACTGATCAAACTCCGAGAATATCGAATGTAAAGTGGATACGGAAAACATGTTGATGAGGGATTAAATGTTGAAATACTTATGATTTTCCTGTTCATGGGGGAAAAACCCAAGATGTTATGTACACTTGCGTGCCAAATTAAAAGTCATAAAATACTTTTTTACTATATATTTTATTGAAATCTGCTTTATCCTCACAAGCTATCGTGTTTTTATTCCTGGACAGATTCAGATGAAATTTCACCATTTAGAATCAGTAAGGTTTGCAGTTTCTGCTATTGATTTTAAAAAAATTCTCCAACCAGTGATTATTAACTTTTGATGAATATATCAGTGAACTAAATTATTATGTTCAATTCTTGTAAAGGATATATAGAGAAAAAGAGTTTTGAAAAAAAAATAGTTTGTGTTTCAGATAACATATTTCTGCAATGGTTGAATGAAAAATTGTTTCCAAATTATTGTAATGATCCCCATTCAATTCTTCATTTAGTGGTACATTTTCATTCCTATCAGAACAAATATGATCTTGGGAGACTCATTTGAAAACACATGGTTTTCAATGAAAAACATTGTGAAACTTTGTTGTGTGACCTTTGATTTGGCAAGTAAGTGTATGTTTATTCCATGAATACACTGAAAATTTAATCACCATGACAATTTATGAATATGTATGGTTAATGCACATTACACATTGAAAAACGTTCACTACACGAGGTAGAATTACTGTCGTAAAAGTTGTATCTGCTTACAAATGATAGTGAAATGTTCATGACAAGTTTAACTTTTGAATGGAAAAGCGAATATCACGAACAATGATCAATCTTAAAAATCTTATAAAGAAATGAAAATTATCAATAGGTTAATCATGATCAAGCTGTTCACAATATCTTAGACTGGTAAAAAAAACATACTTCGATAAAATTGTTATAGGACCCCCGCTGTTGGAGCTAGCATCTTTCACTCTAATGTCCCTGATGACGTCAGAAATACTATTGACGTCAGAAGGTAATGATGCATCCAATTCCCAAGACATCATTTCGTAAATGTGGACTGTATGCCAAGTATCTTGCTGTAGAGAATCAGACATGTTAGAAATTTAAAAAATAGCCGGTCGTAACACTTTCTCTTTGGTCACATCATTAAATAGCAAACTCTAAATTCTGGTTCTACGAACAATGCGACTCTGAAGTAAACACATTCATTCAACATTTAATAAACAATCACAAACGTGACGTCAAATAACTCTGTACATTTATTTACATGTACCTCCACGTGACGCATCCTTAACTCGTGTTTGCGTATGTTGTGAGATGTTGTTGATATCTCGTCTATATTTATTTCGTAGGGAGGTATTGACATCTCCTTTTTGTTGATCCACTCACTGGTCTAGAAAATATAAATACGTTATTCATATTATTTTTTTTGATTTCTGAATGAAATTCACAATACTTTGAAACCTTACGGTAAATTTCCAAAGGTATACTCCTGCAGAATTTTGAAAGAAAGACTATCTAAAAAAGAATTCAAATTGTTCATTCTTACCTAATCAAATAATTTGAATATCCATTAGCTTTGTGATATTACTGTTACTTAAACTGTTAAACTAAAACTGATTTTAAGATAAGCATGATCTAGGTTATGAAATAAGGATCTATCTTTTCGTCAGATATTATTTCTTAGAATTGTACGATGAAATATGGCCAGCACCCTACCTTCTCCGTCAAATCAAAATCAGAATTATCGAGATAAAGAGCTACACGAGCAATTCATGGAAAAATTGTACATGAATCCCACCTGGATTTTTGTTCAGTATTATTAATCTTTCGTAAATATTCTACATAAATGAAAAGTTAGAATGATAAACAGTGATCAATCTCAATTCCTATAAGTAATACAAAAGTAAGAGTTAGGCAAAAAGGGACACTGGGATATACCAGTGCTTAGGAGGAGTAAGCATTCCCTGTCGATCGGTCACACTCAATGACAAATTGTACTGGTAAACTGGATCATGATAACGGCAACATAATTTGTAAAATGCCGATTTTAAACGTCATTGTTGAAACTCCCAAAACATCAACTTGTTGGTCAGTAGCTGCTTCGATTTAAAATTGATTGTACGTAGAACAAGCTCTTGCGTGTCGAATCGGTTGAGAGACAGTATTCTCACATTTTCACCAGTGTGAGACTGACTTTACCCATGTGAGACAGCCATGTGAGATTTTTCGATCTCACACTGCTGCGACGTCATTTCATTGTGACGTCATATATTTCCTATAATTTACGTTACACAGTGAAGCAAAATTTCTCTTTTTTTTTTTTAAATATTGTTTCGTTTAAATTTTCAATTCGATATAGCTTTCTCGCGGACAGTCTTGAGTTTTTTAGTGTTACACTTGCAGTGTAAACCATTTTCGGGTATGTACTTTCTGCCAGTCTAATTAGTTTTGTTTTTAAAGTTCAAATAAAGATAGTGATAATTGTAAAATTTCATCAAAGCTCCCGATTTTACGCACTTAATCAGTGAATAAAATGTGAAGAAAAATAATCCTTCATTATTTACTCGTGTGGGATAGGGAAATTCCACCTCGGGAACAAGATTTGCTGTCTAGGACTCGGCAAGCCTCGTCCTAGACTGCGAATCTTGTCCCCTCGGTGGAATTCCCTATCCCACACTCGTACTAATGAAGGATTCTATTAATACCATATGCAGGTGAAAATGAAATTTTGCTACATAATTGTTTGAATTTGAGATGGAGAATACGAAATCATCTCGTTTGTCATAAAATAGTTGTTAGTTTACCATTAGCATCTGTTCAAAATAATTAACAAAACAAAAAGTATATTACCAACTTTTGCAAATGTATATGTTGAAAATGGATGTACTGTGATTAACTCATAGCTTATTTGGTGTTTTGTATAAGCGAGACAGGTTAACTATTCCAAACAAAAAAGGGAATTCACGTCTTTAAGCTACTCCCGATCATCAATGGAGGGAACGAATGTTTGAATGCCATTTGAAGTCATCCAACTTACCGAGGGTATATCAACCAAACGGTTTACAAACACCGCAATACTGGATTCATGATCGAGAAGAAGACGAAACATGTCGATAGAGTTTCCAGGAAGCGGGTATTGAGCGGCAATTAGCATATCCCGATCCAAAAACGTCTGTAATATAAATAGGATAAAGTTAGCGCATGCTAATCTATCACTTCTCTAACGCACTGAACAGATATATCTTTTGGTCATTAAATGTAATTCACTTCAGATTCGGCTATTTATTACATAGCGTTGTTGCCTGTTCACATTGAACCTCAGAGTGTTTTTTGACATTTGCAAAAACGTGACACTATTGTACAACAAAAAATGTTTCAGTAACATACATGCCCCCATGGTGCAAAATCCGAAATGGCTAATTCTATACAAGGTATTATGAATTTGGTACTTTGTACAGGGCAAAACTAATCATTAACCACGTAAGGGTAAAAGACGATTTCATCATGATTAGATGACAATCTAGCAAAGATGATAACAGATACAACAAATTTTTTGCAGTTGGACCTTGACCAAACGGTTTGATCTTTAGTCATGTGACCTGGAAATCTATAAACATCATTAAGTTTCTAGGGACAACCCCTGTACCAAGTTTGGTAGCTATCAAGCAAAGCGGGTAAAAGATATTGAGCGGATAACACGTGGGGTTAAGACCCAGCGATTTGACATTGACCTTTGGCCATGTGATTTGAAAATCAACAGTGATCATCTACTTTCCAAGAGCAACCTCTGTATCAAGTTTGGTAGCTATCAAGCAAAGGCGTCTAAAGATATTGAGTGGACAACACATTTCAGGTATGGTGCAAGCTCGAGCTCGTGACTACAAAATGTACTTGGAGATTGTAATCGTGTAAATAAATGCTGGATTCTCTCTGAAATGAATTGCTTTTGTTTTTTCTCGAAAGGTACTTCGAAATCACATATATAACAAAAAGATAGTAAACATGGAATGCATGCAAATTGACATGAATCGTACTAGAATTTTTTTCTGGAGAGGTAATATTTAAAAAACATACCAAAATCATAAAGACAAAAAATGAAAATCAAAAGAAAAACATGACAGTCGTAAGAAACGATGATTAGCATAAAGTGATTTTAGGAAATGTATTACAAGCACATGTTTAAAATAAAAAATGGCGAAGTAAACAATGTGTTAATCGTAATCATAGTCCCAAAAACATATATAAATAATCGAGTGTAAGGCAACACGGACCTCAGATAAAAGCGAAGGCATGATCAGGTGCCATGGAGGAGTAAGCATCCTCTGCTGACCGGTCACACCCGCCGTGAGCCCGTAGTCGAAACATAGTAAATAGAGTAAATTTGATTACCCGTCGTCAAATCTAGAACGAAAATGACAATCTAACAAAGGATATGAAAGACATGATAAACATAATATGTTTGAAAATATACGCTTTCATTGAGTGTTCCTTTTATGTGATTATAATATGTTTCAGAACACATGCTAATCATATGTTGCAATTTTTACAATGTACAACAACCCTGCTATTTCATGACGAGGACATAACGAAAGATAATGTATGTGGCCATACACTTACCGATAAAAACACAGCATTGTAGTAATTACTCCGTCCCTCTACATGTGAAGTCAAGATTGCGCGATATTTATCAACTGAAATTTAAAAACATTCATTGTCACAATTTTAAAAATCATAGATGCAAGAACAAGTGTAAAGCGATCCCTCGAAAATGTTCAGAATTGGCTAAATGCCGATTTTTGTTGTTTTCACGGTTGAGAAGACTGATCGGTGAAAAAAAAATATATGGTTCAAATGTCCAAAATTTTACGTGCCAAGGAAGTAACTTTATACGAAAAGGCGAAGTTAACATCGTGTCAAACGTAATCATAATCCAAAAAACATATACAAAATCGAGTGGAGGGCAACACGAACCTCCGACAAAAGCGGAGGCAGGATCAGGTGCCATGGAGGAGTAAGCATCCTCTGCTGACCGAGAAATAGTGCAACAAGCATTTATATTAGCGCACAGCACATCAACCAGCTATAAATAAACCAGCTATAAAATGTAGCCCATGGAATGCTACATGCACAATGTAAAGGCAAAGATAACGAACAGTGATCAATCTTGCAAGTCCTAAATATAATACAAAAACAAGAGTTGGGCAATCACAGACCCCTGGACGGCCCAGATGTGGGATCAGGTGCCTAGGAGGTGTAATCATCCCCTGTTGACCGGTCACACCCGCCGTGAGTCCATAGTCTTGATCAGGTAAACGGAACAATCCGTAGTCAAATCAGTGTGAGAAAAAAAGGCTTAACAATTTCGAAAATTAATTTCACATCAGGGATGCTTGAAACCTTAAAGTTTGGAAAACCAAGGACAATAAAAATTATAGAAAAAACTTTAAAAAATCCAAATCTCAAGCCAAAAATTAGTAAAATAGAAGAGGGAGATACTCTTACGTTTCGTTCACTTGAACGTATACATGTATCTTGTATAATAAATCATACAGTATATGACTAAATGAATCTTACAAAATATTCTCATGTATCTGGTCCTTTATTTACCTGGTAGAATGTTTCTCGTCATATTGAGTTCTTTGTGAATCTTTCCTTCTTTCATGTCATCAACACTGGGTATCTTTCTGGTTGCCTGAAGTTCCTTCATGATGGTACACAACACATTAAACATCAGATATCCCATTGCAGACAGAGAATAGGCGGATCAAAAAAAAAATTATTTACAATTCATTATTTGCCAAAGCAAAGATAAGTGAGAAGAAGAGAAAAATAAAGACATTGTCTCAAGTTCTCAACACTTGGAAACATGAATTGATTTATAGTTGGATACTAATGGTTGTATAACATTTTATCTCTGTCCGTCACCCGGTTGTCCATTCAAATAATGTTTTGAATTTATTGTCCAATCAAACTGATGTTTATAGGAATGGAATTAGTCGGTTTTTAAAAGTAGTATAACATAAATATCACTGTCACAACAAAATTAATTAACGAAAGAGCATGAAAAGGGAATTACTGATTGGACAAAGTCACTTATTCAAGAGAATGAGCCAATTAATATGAATGGACCAACAAATGATGCAAGATTGATTGATTGTTTATTGCTTAACGTCCCGCCCGAGAATATTTCACTCATATGGAGACATCAACATTGTTGGTAAAGGACTGCAAATTTAGGACTATGCTCGGCACTCAAGGCCTTTGAGCAGGGACGGATCTTATCGTGCCACACCTACTGTGACACGGATCTTCGGTTTTGCGTTTTCATCCGAAGGACCTCCCCATTTAGTCACTTCTCACGACACGTACGGGGTATTGAGGGCCTATTCTAACCCGGATCCCAATGGGAGTGATGGAAATAAGAGCATGATCATTCGTGGTTGTCGGCGGATGTGTTATGTATATCGAATTTTACAGAGCAAGTCTAGAAAATTTAGTGTATATCTAATTATACAGCAAGTAACTACGAAAAATCATTAATATTCAATGAACTTTTTAAATGTCAGTTGGTCTTAGATAACAATGTTTTTCAACTTTCATCTCCAGTTTTTTAATAACATACATAACTAGGTAACAAGATAGTAATTGTTTCTAGATTTATTTTCTGCGTGATTGTTTTTGCAATTACATAGAAAAACATCACAAGTGTGTTTTGCGTGTGTATTGTCAAATCTGGGAGTTAATCTTATGCACTTAATCTAATATACAAATCTAACAAGGGTTCTCCAGTAGCTAAGAAAAGAGAAATAGCAATAATCTTCCCTCTACCACAATATATTTCTTCCATACCAGGGTTAGTGTTACCTTATACTGTATCTCTATCCATTTTGGTAATGAAGCTTGAGAGTTTTGCAATGTTGGAACATCACTCATAAAAGTGTCCCTGGACACAATGGAACTTTTACTACTGAAAGACTCCAGCAGAGAATTGTAGAGTTCAATATACTGCTCCTGCAAATGAAAATGATTTAAGGAATGAATAACCATTTTGCGACAATGTGACTTGAAGTTAGACTTGTGGACGAGATACAATTGTACATTAAGAGACACCAAATCAAGTATTAGATGACGACACTTCAAGTATTTTCTGTCGCCTATGACTTTCTGCAATAGAATACAAAATGAAATCTTTGTGACAATTATCCATACAGACCATAATGATTTACTGCATTTATCTTTCTATACCTTCAGGATAGTGGGGTAAACGATTGGAAAGACTTTTCTATCGCATCAATACATTTTGAAATTGACATGTAAGTTTATAAACTGCTATGTACAACGCTGATTGCACATTTACGGAAATCTACAAACTGACAAAACGAATGCATACCACATTTTGCACACTTTGGGAAATCTACAGATTGACTATAAATTTACACATACCACATTTTGCACACTTAAGGACATCTACAAACTAGCAAAAGTTACACATACCGCATTTTGCACCATGCTCATTCTGTCCTTTCTCATGATTTGGACGTATCTTTTTATATTAACTGTTCCTGTCTCCAGACCATACTGATGTAGAGCGTCTAATGCAAGGAAGGTCCCCGTCCTGCCGATCCCAGCGCTTAAAAAATTAAAAACCTCATGATATCTAATACTACGAATTATCAAAATTTTTGAAAACAATATATATAAGATGGCGAAGTAAACAATGTGTTAATCGTAATCATAATCCTAAAACATTATACAAAGTCGAGTGTAGGACAACATGGACCTCCGATAAAAGCGAAGGCATATATTATACAAAGCACTCTAGTACGTTAAAGCCTTGTTTTCAATAAACAATACATACGGTGTTGCCAGTAGGGTATATAGAGCTTTAAGAAATATAATTTTCAGATTATAACCGTTTATGATAATAAGAAATCAATGTGAGGGCGGACAGGGTAAAAATAAATCAAATAACACAAAAGAAGGATGCAGAAATGGAAAACAAGAGGAAGAAGGCGAAAAGATGGACAAAATTCATTAAATTTACCTTCTGTGCATAAAATCCTTACTAGTATATATTTGACCGCGTATCTAATCACGCTTTCGATGTGGTGTGTGTGTGTGTGTGTGTGTGTGTGTGTGTGTGTGTGGGTGTGTGTGTGTGTGTGTGTGTGTGTGTGTGTGTGTGTGTGTGTGTGTGTGTGTGTGTGTGTGTGTGTGGTGAATCGGGTAAAGGAAATATTACCTGCAGTGTACAAGTAGTGGACTGGTTTCATATTTGTCTTGGATCCGCCTCACGTGTCTTTGGAATACAACTAGACTGAACGGATCCGGAACACCATGATCAGGCCACTGAGTGTAATGAAACTGGGTCACTGTACGGGTCGTATTTGACTGTTAAAAATAAATGTAATAATGAACACTCTCCAATCCACACACTTTGCGAAAGTTACGTCCCTTGGCCGCCATCTTGCGAGTAAAAAGTCACATTTCCCTACACTGGCCTTGTGTAACTTTTTTTGACATTTTTATATCAATTGACGTAAACTACAGTCATGCCCCAAGGTGGGGCAACCCAGAAAATTGTGTGACATCTTAATAATTCGCTATAATACACAGTTGTAATATCTTACGTTTGGTAGGATAAAGAAGGAAATATTGACTTTTACTCGATTGACCTTTGGCTGACCTCGCAAAGGGACGTAACTTTCGCAAAGTGTGGATTGGTCTATGCTGTGGACTGTGGTAAACATCTAAGGACGCTACTGGCATGTATCCCTAATCAAAATTGTCGAATTTGGATTTAATTTCCGAATAATTTAAAAAAAAAAACAATCCTGTTATATCTTTGATACATAACATATGTTTTAATTCGAATAACGATTCAGTTGTTAACATATATAAACATATGACTAGGAAGTTGTAAGGCCATAAGCCGGATGTGTACGTCACAAAGTTTACATCATGAAGTGAACTAGTACTGCTTTCGAAAGTGAAGATAGCATGCAGTAATCCCATAAAGAATACACACTTTACTGTAACGCAAACAGAGACTTCTGGACACACCAGAGGTGGAATCAGGTGCCTAAGACGAGTAAGCATCCCCTGTTGACCGATTACAACCGCCATGAGCCTCATCTTGATCAGGAGGTTACTTTAAACAACTAGCGTCCTGCTTTGCGGTAAGCGATAAAAACCCTAACTTCATCGACCAATCTTCACGAAAGGTGAAAATCACGAACAATGATCAATCTCATGAATTCAGTAAAGAACGCATAGACATATGTACGCATTAAAGGTGGGATCATGTGCCAAAGAGGAGTAAGTATCCCCTGTTGACCGGTCACACCCGTTGTGAGCTTGATCCAGTATACGGAGTAATCCGTAGTCAAAATCAGTATATGAAGAACGGCCTAACAAATTATATGAAACACATCAAACAGCATTTGAATCAATGTTAGATTGTACTGACAAACTAGGTCGCTATAACGGCCATAGAATTTGCGAAATACTGACTTTTAAAACCATTGCACCAACAACTTCTTTGTCAGTAGCCTACTTCGATTTTTAAACGGGCCACGCGCAGAAAATAATTCTTTTGCATCGAATCAGTTGCGAGACATGCACACCATATGCAGGTGGTGATGGAATGTTGATAAAAGAAAGGTGGAAAGTTGATGATAGAGAAGCTGATATCATCTCGTTTGTCATATACCGGTAGATGAGTTGTTAGTTTGCCGTTAATGTCTATGTTCAATTCTAGACGTTAACCGTAATTTAAGCTTATCTTAAGCTTCATGCAATTAGGTCTTGAACAGTGATACAATTGAGATTGTAATTATTTCATCTTTACCTGTGTATTAGTAACTTTCAACATTCGGACGACATAGAATGCGTATTGCTTCTCTTGCAGAAGTTGTATTTTGATCTTCCCAGACATCATCGCGAGGTCAAGGTCAGGCCAGTACTTTTCACATTTTTTCTGGTAATAAAAATATGAAAAGGTGAACATAACGAAAAACAATCAATCTGAAAAAGCTGTTTTGCTAATTATTTTCGAATATTTGAAGAATAGAATATTTTACAAGGTAAAATCACAAGTCAGTGAAGTAGACAAATTTGCAAAATGTATGGAAATCGAAACGGTTTTCCTTACCTTTATGCCTTCAATAAGATTGGTTAGCATGACAATTACAGAGACATTCTCTTGCCAGATCATTGCCCAGTGATCAGCCATCGTGTTGGGTTTAGGTCCTATCAATATCAGAATTCAAATAATTAACAGAGTCCTTGATTAACGTTTAGATACAAATTAAATGAACATTACTAACACTTTTATATTCTGAAAAAGATAGATTTTCAAAAACTAATATACGTAATTCAAAGGACAATGCTGTCTTTGATTTATATGTGAGATAATAAGTATGAATGTACCTTGTGAGGCGATGTAAATTTGTTTCCCTTTCATATCCTATAAAATTCATGCAAGTACTTTTTAAACCTTTAGAATAATCATGTATTAAATTATTCACTGTATATTATGATCTCAAGATTTTTTTTTGATTGATAGATTATTAACCGAACGTGATAGAGTATTGCTCTTGACTTTAATGAATTTTATAGATTTTTAAGATTAATATTTAGTATTATGTAACCTCCACTTTTTGAAATGCAATAGGAGATAATATAAGAGCAGACCTGTATATAATTGGCGTTGATGTAATCATTTTGCATATCTTTCAGAATAACCCGAGAATGGTCATCTAGAGAAACAATTGTACATATTCATCACCGATGACTATATGTAATCATGAAACATATACACGTAGACTATGATGCCGTCATGTACTTAGTTCAACAGAGCACAGAATGATACAGACAATACAGTTTTTAGCAGGATACTTACAAGGAAAGGTTGTTTTAAATCTATTCTTTGGTGTGTTTCCTGGGAGTTTCCCGACTGTGCAGAGTATGCCAGGATCTTCTCCATATGGAATAGACTAAGAGATCAAATTTTGTATCACTTTCTGAATATTTATTTTTAAGAAAAAGACCAAGATAACGAACAGTGATCAATCTCGAAAATCCTATACAGAATATAAAAATAAATAGGCAAACACGGACTCCTGGATATACCAGGGCTTGGATCAGGTACGTTCCTAGGAGGCACACATCCCTTGTCGACCGGGTACACCAACCTTGAGCCTTTATATTGATCGTGTAAACGGAGTAACTCGTAGTCAAAATCAGTGTACAACCTAACAATATTTATATTTAATTTCATACCTATATAATTGTAAAACTAAATATGCAATACCTTGAACCAGTATATGCGTGCCTGTTTGTTTTCTGAGATCTAAAATACGAGGGTTTTTTTGGTTGGTGTGTGGGGCAACATATTTAAATTTCCTTTTATAATAGCTGAATGCAACCAGAGTGAGTCAAGTAAATTTGATTTCTCAACTTAAATTATTTGACTGTTTAGTCATCAGGTAGAATCAATATTTTATCAAATTTACATATCAACGAATTCATGTTTGCTTACTGAAAGAACGAATGTATCACCCTCACCTTGTATTCTTTGTGAAATTCTTCACAGTTATTCTTCTTCTTTGATGCTATGACGCTGGCTAGCTGGCTTATTTTAATGTCAATGGCGGATTCTAATTTATTGAAGGCAGTGTCATCAATGTTGTAATATGTAGACTCCATAGGGTCACCAGTTTCCGGTTCCGGTAAATCTTCTGTTCGATTCAGCGTATCAACGCTGGAGTACATGTGTTTTTGTTCTGTAGATAGATATGCTCATAACTTGTATGGAGTTTGTTTATTTTTGCGTCCTTTTTGGGGAATTTAAAATTGACACTGAAACGTCATCATCTGCAGGTAAAATACAACTTCTGAACTATGTATGGCGCTCAGAACAAAAGCAGTGATATTTCATTATCTAGCTAGTCTATATATTTACCATGACACAAGACCTCGCGACTCTTTCTGTATATATAATAATTAAATAATTAATAATTAAAGTGACACGAAACTTAATTTGCAGTCGCTCGTTGGAGAATGGGTAACATACCTTGTAATCCATGAACGTTTTGACTGTTGTCAGTAGTCTGCGCTTTTTTCTGTCGAATCCTGAATCAGGGAATAAAAGAATGAATATAACGAACAGTAATCAATCTCGTAAGTCTCTAATAGAGTTAGATAAACATGGACCTCTGGATACACCAGTGGTGGGATCAGGTATCTAGGAATAGTACCGGTAAGCATCCCCTGTCAACCGGTCGCGCCCGACGTGAGCCCATTGTCTTGATTAGGTAAACAGAATTATCCGTTTTCAAAATCAGTGTGTCCAGAACAGCTAAACAATTGTTATGAAACACGTCAGACGCAATGATTGGTTGTATGGGAATGAACAATTTTAGTTAAGTAGTCTATACTGTGTAAAATGATATATCATTTTAAATGAATCTAGTACATGTACTCGCAAAAATGTAGATTTTGTTGAAGACTTGAATTCCTGCAGTATACTGAACTTTTGATAAACTCAGAGAGGTTTGACCAATGTTGACAGTTTTATTACAAATCAAGGTTGACAGAAGACTGATAAAATGCTTTTATGTATACCTGATTACAACGACAGCAACAATTAGTACAACAGCCACCAGCACCCCTACTCCAGACCCGACTATCGCGGCCATATTCATAGAATCCTCCACGGTGTATTGTGATATTGAAACCAATGCTAAAATAAACATGAGCAATTACTTTGTCCCTGTACAATATCACGTTATGTATGCAGGAAACATCAAACGCACTTAACGGTACATGTAGTTTTAAGACATCATGTTCTTCAAGTGCTAGACACTGCATGTGCATTACTTAAAAACTAGCTTATGTCAACTACGACCATTATTTTGTATGTTTATCTCTAAAACATACGATATAATCGGATAGTCTGTCCTCCATGCCTTCCATGTCTTTCTCCATTACAAAATACTTTATACACGTACACCGGTATTTTGAATATTGACGTCTACATATTATCAGATAAGTTATATTTCTGATTATATTTATGTTCCTCATGAACCATTATGTTGTGGTTTGAGTGAATAAAATGAATTCAAAATGTAAACATCTGAAATACTAGTATACAGGTACATACATAACGTAAATCCTACATTATAGGGCAATAATTTTAATATTATTATTAAACTACGCACTATCTTCCTTCTTGAAAGAAGAAGAATTTACATTGTTGTGTTACGTCTTATTTCAAAGTAAAGGCAAAGACAACGAACAGCGACCAATCCCGCAAGTCCTAAACATAATACAAAAACAAGAGTTGGGCAATCACGGACCCCTGGACACACCAGAGGTGGGATCAGGTGCCTAGGAGAAGTAAGCATCCCCTGTTGACCGGTCACACCCGCCGTGAGCCCATAGTCTTGATCAGGTAAACGGAACAGTCCGTAGTCAAATCAAAGAATTTTTCACACACAAAGAAAACCTCGCCAGGGAGAAGTGTCATTGATTTTAATCTATGCATGCCTCTTTCCAGGATGTAACAGTGAGGGATATTTGTTATAATAAGGTCATATCCTAAGAGCATGTGACTCTCTAACGCAAAATATTGGCGGAGGAACACCCCCTACCGATGTGAACAGTCTTAGAGCTCTCTGACGCGGTGTCCGAGTCGAGAGTCGAACTAGGATCCTATCTCTTGCAAAGTGAGCCATCTAACCACTAGACTACGAAGTATTGGGATTACTTCCAAAATATTACCCTCCACACAGGCATCACCCTTCCATCCTTCCTTACAGAGTCCCTGACACGATCCAGTCACGTGATCACAAGTCTCGTTTTCACAGCTTCCACATTCTTGTGAACAGTTCGATCCAAAGTAGCCGAGGGGACATACTGTTGATAAAAACCTGATTTGCCATTTACTTTGATACGGTGTTACTCCTGATATGGTATGTTTAAAAATAGGCGACAGATAATGCAAAGGTGTAAGGTCTACCAGCTCTTTTTTTTCTAGATTTGAAATAAATCAACAAATTATAAAAATTAAGGAAAAGGATATAGTATGGATGGTTAGAAATCAACTGACATAAACATTTTCTACTATAGATTACATCATTTCCAGACTAAGTCTTTTTCATGTTATCACACACTAAATAAATGTCTTCTGAAATCATCAAAACGTTAATGATCTTTACACTATCAGTTTTCTTCAAATCAAGATCGTCATTCGATTTATAGATTCACCAATACCACTCACCAAACCTTGTCTTTTGTGAATATAAGAAAATAAGAACCTCGATAATATAACAAATTAGAATGTACCTTGGTTACACATGTGCCCAGTCCAACCATTAAGACACCCGTGCTCACATGACCCAGTGGCGTGATTACATTTCATGCCGAGGCACTTGTTACAAGTCATGTTACACAGATGGCCATAAGTCCCAATGGCACAAGCTGAATTGGAAAGATCTTTTACTCTAACAACACACCAAAAAAAAAATCAGAAGTTCTTCATAATGAATTAAAATTCGAGTATTGCTTGTTAACTATGAAAATCATCATGGGCATTTGAAGTGTGAAAAAAACCCAATTTTCTTCAACATGCAAACTCACTTCAACAAAGAAAACAACCATACTTTCATTGCATATTGATCCAGACCATCCCACGTCACATCCTGTTGGGCATATCCCATCAAATCTGTCACATGATTTATTTTGATAACAGTGTCCGCTGCAGTTGTACTTGCAGTTCACTCCGTATGTGCCTTTGTTACAGGCTAGGAAGAAAATTATGCATTAAAAAATAAAGATTACATACAATAGTCATTCTTATATACGATGAAAAATAAAGAATTGGGCAACACGGACCCCTGGGCACATCAGAAAGAAATGGGTGCTTAGGAGGAATAAGCATCCCTTTATGACCGGTCATATCCGCCGTGAGTCCTCTATCTTGATCAGAAAAAGCCGGAGTAATTCATAGTCAAAATCAGTATGTCAAGAACGGTCTTATAGAATACATCACACTGCATTCGAACTAGCGACAGGCTGTATTTGTAAAATAATCAATAAGACCGTTATAACGACCATGATATTTGTAAAACGAGACTGCTGAAATCCTTGTAACATCCACTTACTTGTCAGTAGCCTTCCTGGATTTAGAATCGATCATAAGGAGAACATTCTCTTGCGTACCGAATTATTTGAGAGACATAAACACAAATGCAGGTTATCATAGAATATTGTTGTCTAGATCTATACGAGAAGTTGAAGAAGTCATCCTGTTTGTAGTAACGTTGAGTTGTTAGTTTGTCATTAGCATCTATTTTCAGTAGATTATTTAGATATGAAGTAGACATGGAAGACTCTATGGTATCTTTTATACCAAATCACTGAATTGTATCGAATCGACATACTTCATATGAAAATGAGCATTGTTAAAGGTATATACAGCGTATTCGAGTTTAAAAGTTTTGATACAAATTTGAGTTCAGATATGTGTAATGTAAGTTAAATTTAAAATTTTCACCTATTTTGAAGCTATATAACCTCTCGTGTCTTTAATTATTTGATTGAAACATCCCGTATTTTTTGCGTGAATTATTCATGAGATATGTCATATTCATCACTGCTGCGCATGAGCAGGGGAAAACCCAGACCTAGAGTCACGTATACACATACACATGTTGACATTTTATCACGTAATGAAAAGGATTTTTATATCTATCGATAAGTGGGACATTATATCAATAACATATATTCATTTGGAAGAAAAGTTACTTATTGATAACATAGAAATACGGTTTGATTCTCTCATTCTTGCTTTGATGGCTGAATGCCGACCTGTCGTCCACGTTGTTATGTCGCCATATTTTTTTGATGCAGTCTGTGCGTCGTCGCCTGATCATGAATATTTGAAAAGGAGGCGATTTTTCACCAGACTCGGAGAATAAATAAATTGGAAATTAGCTTGATAACTTCTTAGTCTGATCAAGTTTGGGAAACTTGCATTGGTCAAGTGCTGCCTGACGTGTTTCATATCAATAGTTAGATATATATTTAATTGCAATAGTAAAATTAGAAATTCATATCATAATTAAGGATTATCTCCCTCAGGCATAGCTCTGATCCTTCGAAGTTTTTGGCTCCAGTCTTTGGCACTTCATTGTTCACTTCTATAAAGTTTTACTTTCATGTTTCGAATTTCCAACATTTCGGTTTGAGCATCACTGAAGAGACATAATTTGTCGTAATGCGCATCTGGTGCATCAAAATTGGTACCGTATATTATTTATATTAGAACGTTCGTTAACCACTGATTTTGATTAAGTATACTTGATAAAGATAAAGGGTCCAAGGCGGGTGTGACTGGTTGACAGGACATACTTACGCCTCCTAGACACTTGGTATCATGGATAGGATTTATGCCATTGATAAAGTTTCCTTTTTATCAACGACCTTGTTTGTATACATGAAATCCAGAATCAATGCGCCATATGAATTTAATAACATTTTAAAGCCAGATCTTCTTGCATCAATAAATGTATATTACTTTAAAAACATCCGAATTTGAGACATACTATACTTGAACTTACTCGGTATTCGTTTTTAATGTGTATAAAATTCTTTTCAATCGAAAGTTTCAATAATGTGTCCATTTGTGTTCTTTATTAACACTGTTAAGTATTTCACACCTACCTTTCGAACAGAGGGTACCTTCCCAGCCTTTTGCGCAACCATCTGGACATTGTCCATTTACATGGTCACAAGTCTGGTTCTCAAAACAGTGTCCACTACATTGGTTTTCACAACGGAAGCCGTACCGACCATAGGCGCAAACTGTGAACGAAATCCATTTCAAGAATAGACTATATATATTGTTGCTAGAAATTGATATCTTAAATGTATTTTCTAATTTAGGTTGTCGTCCTTGTTTTACATTTCAGATTTTAGATTCTTCCACACATAGGGTGTAGATAGGTTTTGGCCTATGTGTCTTTTTTCAGCAATGAAGAATCGTTTTGTTTTGTTGTTTGGTTTGTGTTTGTTCAATTCATCATTTAAATTAAGAAGTCAACAGTTGTAGGTGAAGAACACACACACATACACGCGCGCGCGTGCATGTGAGTGTGAAATGACATATAATGTTACAAACTTACATTCTGGTATGGAAAATTTACTTACTTTGTGAACACAAACTTCCTATATATCCTGGTTGACAACCATTTGTACAGAACCCATTAATGTAGTTACAGACTTCATTATTCCGACAGTTACCGCTACACTGCAACGAACAATTGGATCCATACCATCCTCTAGTGCAAGAGGTATCTAAAATGATTATTAAACGTATATTCAACTTGAAAATATTCATTCACATCTTGTTTTCACTAAGGGCTCACGGCGGGTGTGATCGGTCAGCAGAGGATGCTTACTCCTCCATGGCACCTGATCCTACCTTCGCTTTTGTCGGAGGCCTGTGTTGTCCTACACTCGATTTTGTATATGTTTTTTGGATTATGATTACGTTTGACACAATGTTAACTTCGCCTTTTTGTATTCATTCATTGCTATGTATCTAAAGATTTCTTACATATAGTCGTGCTTCACAAAAATCAACATGACTGACTTATTGTTTTTATTTAAATTAATTATTGTTGATAAAGCAAAAGAGTCTCCGCATTCTTTGGTATCCATGATAATAATACAAACGCGTCTCCATCTTCTTTGGTATGCTAATGCAAACTTTAGTGTTCACGATAATAATGCAAATGAGTCTACAGCTTCTTTGGTATGTATGATAATACAAACGGATCTCTGTCTTCTTTGGTATCTATGGTAACAATTCTTTAGAATCCAAGAAATAAAGTGTAATTCACTTTGTATCAACTTCATGACATTGAAAATAATTCAGTAACAATATTTGTCTTAGTGCCCGTACAGTTTTTCCGATTCTAATGTTGTTTCTGTTATCGGAAAATATTTTACAGCAAGATTTTCCGAATTTCAATATCTGTACAACTCTCCGGTTCAGTCCTTGTATAACGACTTTATGATATTGTTCCTGATAAAGGAAATTATTGCACAGAGAGAAGATCAACCAAATATATATGTGACAAAATACATCGCAAATTTTCAAACTAGGAAAACACAGAGCAATACAAAGTGTTGTATCAAGGCGATGTTTCCCTGTAAATAAGAAATGAATCTTGCATTTTTTGCGGGTGATGCAGGTATCACCGAATTGCGGGCGGTAAAACTGCATCAATTCGCGAAGAGCACTGATGAAAAGTTTTACCGTCTATAATCTCGGTGATAAGATTTATTTCTTATCATTTAATTTTATATTACAGCAACAAAATAATGTTCATTAGACATTAATTGTTGTTCAGGGACTTGATCGACAAATCACCTCAATTCTTAAAAGGTGTTTTAACCAATGAAAATCGGCGCTAGGTAATCACTTAAAATAAAATTAAATGATATGTCTTTCACCGTTTCAAACAAATATGAAAACAACATTTAAAAACTTATTTTGATTCAATAAAAATTGGTGAAATAAACATTGTAGTCAACGCAATCATCGTCCCAAAAACATATATTCAAAATCGAGTGTAGGGCAACACGGACCTCCGACAAAAGCGAAGGCGGGATCAGGTGTCATGGAGGAATAAGCATCCTCTGCTGACCGGTCACACCTGCCATGAGCCCGTAGTCGAAATAAAGTAAACGGGATTACCCGTAGTCAAATCCAGTACACAAATGACAGCCTAACAAAGGGTATGAAACAAATCAGTCAACAAATGTAATGTATTGCACAATGTTGTATTGTATTGTACAATGTATTGTATTTCCCCAATTAGGATCCGATATCAACTGCATGGGTATATGTCAACTTTGAAATAAATTTTCTATCTCCAATTATTTAAATTCAATTTGACTAAATTAATATTTGTTAGACTCAACACCCTACCGCATTTGTCCCCAGTATACCCTGGTGCGCACTCCCCACAGTCCAGGCCAATGAATCCTGGTTGACACGCGACACACCCATTGACTATGTGGCATCTTGCACAATTTTCTCCACATTTCGTGCAGTTTTCTCCATACTGGTTCCTGTCACAGCCTGAAAGGGAATCCAAGTGAAATCATGATTATGATATACAAGAAACTCTTAGGTTATTACAGTCACCTGATTAACATTTAAATGAAAGAATTAAACAATATAAATGTGTTACTTGTAAATTGAGTTGAAGCAATTGTTTAATATTATACATGTACAATTATAGCATGTTGATGAGGTCAATTCATGGTTTTATAGCACCAACCCAAAGTACAATATTGACCAAGGATGAAGTCCGAGGTCTACATTGTACTCAGAGTTGGTGCTATAAAACCACGAATAGACGAAATTCAACATGCTACAAATGTTGTTGTTTTTTTTACATTTTTTGTTGCAATAACTATCACAATATTTAGTAATGCAACGCTAAATTATTGATTTTAGCACTATAATTGTTAGGTCCCGATGGAAAATGAAAGGATAGCACTATAATTGTGACGTCACAATAGAAAGCTGAAAGGATAACAAAAGTGGTGCTATTTTAGGAAACACCAGGTCTATGTCGTATTTTTAAAAATCAGATTGGTTACATGTAAACGCTTTAATGTATTTTCAAAACAATTTTAAGGGGACGGGGGACCTCTTGCATTTTCATGCCGTTTTATAACGAAATATAGCGTAACATTGCTTGGTCTACAATTTTAAACTTCCGCCATTCCGTTGACTAACAAGTCCAGTCGCAAAAACTGGGCGGGGCTTAATCTTTCCTATTGTCATTTGTTTATTGAGTGAAAAACGAAAAACTTTTCAAATGGAACAGCAGTTTTTCCACCTGTTTGAAATTGATCGTATCTATGTGATTTTCAAGGTGGACTATGTCCGACTTTGTATCAAATAGCGACATTTCACTGTCCGACTCAAGATCAAATTGACTCATTCAAAGTAGATTTAGATCTATCAAATTTTCAAAAGAAACATGCATTCTATATTTTCAATATTGAA
>CAJDSM010035106.1:0-10301 GCA_903981925.1 Ostrea lurida | reverse complement strand
CTCGTATCCCGAATCAGTGAAACAGCACGAGAAATGAGAGGAGGTTGTTAGTGCAAAAGAGAGTGTGCAGATATAGTCTGGACGGCCGAACAAAGACGCTCATCGTATAACTCCAAAATGTAAACGATACAGTCTCATCGTCGTATTGTTCTCTGGCATTAATTTGACTCCATACGGAGACTTCTGACCATTTATACATACTTTCAGCGGCCCAGTCCATATGAACAACAAAATGAACCTATACTAAATATCAATATTTCCGATATGGAAATTAAGTGTTTTCCTTACGTTTTAGTGAACATTTTTATGGAATTTTTATTTCGTATTAAATCAAAGAACTGGGTAGGACGATTTTTAGTGAAGGGCTCGCCGCAACAAATCCTCAGGACCGGTCTGAGGCGCTTTATCGAGTCTTGAGAGGGAGAAATGATTGGTTATCCTTATTGTTTTACGTACCCATTGATGCAGAATATTGTCACTCATACGTGAGATGACGTTACCATTGCCAGAAGAAAATGACACTTTCTTAAAATTTAGCCTATGCTCGCACTCACCGTCGCTCTCAGTAGGGAAGAGGATTAATTTAAATCGTGCACACCTGATGTGCAAACGGATCTCAGTTTATCGGTCCTCCGATAGGACCACCAATTATTAGTGCCTCTTTACAAATGACATAGGGGTCCCCATCTGAGGACCTATTCTCAACAAAGTCCGTCCAATCTTGAAAGGTTATCTAACGCCTAACAAAATCCATCGTATGTGGGTGAAAGAGTTATCCTATGAATTGACACGCCCATTAAATCGTACAACTTTGAGGCTTTTCAATACTGTGTTTATGCAGCTACACCGGTATGGGGTCTCTTGTTTTGTTCTACGGGAATGGCAGTAGAATTCGCGACTAGGGGAGTTTAGTGGACGCCGCGATTGCTCGTCCCTAGCCATGCAGGGATGTGTGAAGTACTATTTAGTGAGATGCTTGGTTTTAGATAGCTTCATTCCGGTATTAACTCTGATTTTATCATGAGAACGGCTTTTCCTTGGAGATTGAAGACGTTAGTACAAAAATGCACTCTCAATCTCGGGTGTATTGTTGTCGCGCTACCTCGTTTTGGTGGAAGCCTTTCATTCGTCTTGAAGATGTGAAAAGTTGTCCTGAGATGAACTTATTTATCGTTATCTCCCTGAAAATTAATGGTTAATCAGGCGGAATGATGTGCACGGCGGCTGTCTCAGTGGAGTTTTAAACACATTTTCTGTCTTTCTTGTATATCAACCACTGAGAGACAGGATGTTATCGATTTACAAAACAAATTGAGTAGATTGACTTTAAGCACCTTGACTTGTGTAATGTGGGGGTTCATTTTGGATTAAAAGATTGACTAACGTGAATCTAAACCGAAAGGCCTGCATTCAGACCATTGGGGCCCGTTTGAGGTTTATTTTGCAATGTAACTGAATAAAAACAATAATCCACGAACATGTCTTTATCGTTATGTATAAGAAGGAATGACATGGAGCCATTGGCGTTAGTCAAATGGGAGAAGTCGAAAAAGCTAGTCGGCAGATTCATCAGAGAAATTGTCAGTTTATAGGCATGTTGCGTATAGACATTTCCAACTGGAAGTCTTTTTTCCTGGGTGTTTTATTTTGTTATGACTTGATTGGATTATATCTTATTGACTGAAGTTAATTGAGTAACTGCCAACTAACACCTGATTTCTTACAATAAGCAGTTGATACTGAACACAATCTAATCAAAGTCAGGATCAAACAACTTATTTTAGTGATCTTGAATTCCTTTGTGCTCATGCTATAAGCATTATGCTATAGCCGTATCTTGATATGGCTGCAGGCAATACAATATCAAAAAGTATAATCTATATAATCTGTCAAATAACATGATAACAATTAATTTAAATTTGTATTTTGGAGTTATTCTGTAGAATGTTCAATATTTTTTTCTAAAATTCTTTAGTAAGAGTACCGGGAGATAAAAGTAAAAAAGCAAGATTTATTACAGTGAGGATCAGACTTTGATCCACTTGGAATCAGAAAGTTGGACAATAGCTGTGTATCAAACTCTCTGAAAACTTCATTTTTTGTTTTGGTCAAATTGGCACCTTCAGATTCTCCACAATTGTTGAAAACTTTAAGTTTATAAACTCACTGTTTTGAAGGTCAGGCCGCTAATTCTTTAAAATTAAACCCAAAAATCTGAAAAGAAAAAAAGCCTTCTGAGGATGGAACAAACTATTAATTATTTTGAATGCAATCTTATATGGCAAATCAGTTCATACAAATTTTAAGAGACATCTGTACAAATAATTTGTCTGGCAAACTAAGAATCCTATTTCTGGCCAAACAACTTTTTTCTAATTCAACGTCTTTTGATAACAGGTGTAGTGCCTAATCCTTCAGCTTATATGCATGACATTTCTATGTAATGAGCTATGAGTCTAAACTAATAATTTTTAAATGTCATCCGAAAATTTTTATATTTAGACACTAAAGAGCCTTTGGAAAAAAAACATACGATCACAATTATAAGGTGTTTTCCTAAAGCAGTTTTTTTAATATAAAGGGTGACATTCAATATTCCTTAGTTACACCATTTAAACAATCTTGATGTTCGGCTTGCCTCAATCTACACCCAGCGACGTTCCGAATTTCATCATGCCCCAGGAGAATGGGCATATCAACAGTTCTGGTCATAGAATGACAAACTGAAGTTATTGAATTGAAATTAAGACCGGTAAATCACGATGTGTCATTTTGCTCAGCTGAATCACATGAATGAAAACATAAACAGCGGACAGAATCAAAGAGTTCAGTAACTATCTTTAAGCTACTGGACCAATCCGTGGTAAATATATCCCAAACAATGGCCATGAAGGTGCTTTTGCCAAGGATTAGTCAAATGTGAAAAAAGTCTTGCTAAAGAAACTGATTAAGAATCTGATCTCGGAATTTTTGTTAAATGTATTCCACCGAATATTAGCCAACTGGTATATTTCAAGTGTTCCAGCCTTTAGATCTAGAGCGACGGCCACCGGATCACGACTAGGACTACCTGACATTTAACATCGAGAAATGTGACATCTGTCAAGGAAAAGGCGTTTGCTGTTAAGTCTTATTTATGCAGTGTAGAGAGGGCCAGGAATATTTCATACTTAACTGGCTCTGGCATTAGTTAAGCCTGTTTGGCCAGAGTGGCAATATAGAATTACAAGGAAAGTTTCAAAAACTGTAATAAAAATCTTTTTGAGTTAAAATCACATCACAACGAAAATGTTGATGAATCAGATGGACGACGACAACAAGGTGGTTTGATGTGGTCATCCGCTGTGGACGGCTAAGAATTTTAATCCATTTCTGCTCTATTTGTACGGGATTAAAATTGTTGGCAACTGCTGAATAAGTGTTAGATATTTTTTTTATTCCTAGTTTTAAAAGGAAGTCAGCATTAAGATGTGTATATGTAACGTACCTTATCCTTAATGATTAAAGATAATATTTAATCAATTTTTGAGAAACTATGATTTTCATTACAATTACAGGGGAATATTGGCATTAGGGACAAAACAGGTCCCACGACCCACCTGGTCACCGAGACTGTGTGCCATGCATTGTGACTGGAAATGACACAACTATTTCACTTGTAAAATCGATACCCTTGACCTAACCTCAAAATTTGTGTTTACCCAAGAGGCTAAAAGAACAGACGAAACCAGTGAGAAAGTCCGAGTAATTGGAAAGCGACTTTGTAAAAACTGGGAAGATAATATTTGTAATATAAAAAGCATATCAAGATTTCCTTCACTTTTACAAAAATCCGTCATATATCTGCCTCCGTTAATATCATAATCAGAGTACATTCTCAGTACTACTTACGTCAATTATGTTGATAACAAATATGGCTGACCAATATTCATAATGTGCAAGTTATATTCATAGTAAATCGTAAAGTTTATACGATTGCCATGGGCAATAAAAAACCCTCATTCTTTCTTTTTTGTGAGACACAGTTGCATATTTAATTTTTGTATGAGGCTTGTAAATGCCCAGTAGAAGCTCACAGTAAATGTATTGCACCTTCATTTCCTAACATTCTGTAAATACATACCGCGTATTGATTTTTCCATTTTAAAGAGTGAAGGCAACTAGTGAAGCCATGCCGAAGGCCGCTGGCATGCAATCAAGATACCAGAAAATTACCAAAATACCAGTTATATGTGCTCAGAAGCTATACTATAAGGACTACACAAGATTTTAAATTGAGATTAATCGCTATACGCTAAACAGAGATGAAAAAAATTCTAAATTGCGAAGAACCTTGACTCTGGCAATGTGCATAATGGACCATGTGATCTACAATCTTAGGGAAGGTTAAAGCATGGGCCTGTTTGGTATAATCCTGGTATATGTAAAGTGCCCGCCGCTTGGCATTTGCATTCAACAGAGGTCATAGTCTATAATAAGGAGGGTGATCCATGGTATACACCCCTTAAGTTTATTAGGTGGTAAAGGTGGGGGTATACTCGGTAAATTGGACAGGCAAGCTCCATATAGGGACATTGTTATCGATATTCAAGAGTCAACCTTCAAAAAAATTTAGCAGTAATTTGAGAGGTCTAAGTAAGTCAAATATGCTTCCTTGAATCCAGTCCCTCTTATAGCCTATACACGCATTACACAGTATACATAAACCTGTGTCTTGTGGTATGTATAGTTAGTTTTAAGCGACCTATGTCACATATCATTATATGAAGTGCCTAAGACCAGGCTACCAGTGTTGCGATGAAATAGTTTAGGGTATAATGGTCAACTTAGGCCCCAAAAGTTGGTTTACTACCCCGAGGCAACTCTGTTCTCTATAATAAACCTGCAATTCGGACGGGTATTTCATGAAATGAAGAGGTCAATATTTGATATAATCACTATAGTGCCAAACCCGTACACCGTCAGGAAACTGTCAAAATTGGGGGTAATTCAGAACTGGCTAACGAAATTTTCTAGGTAAATTTTGAAATTGGACATGGCTTAATTGTATACGAGACGAAACTCGACATTGAAAGGTATCCCACTGAAAATGTTTCTTTGATTCCTATGTGCTAAACTCTTATTTAAGTACCTAATAATTCCCAAATTAGCGACGTTCTTGGGTGTGGGTGGACGCTGTAGCGTTTTTCGGTTAAAATGACATTTGATGGTGATCAAAAGTTTCAATAATCAAAGAGCCTCTCACCCAATAATTATATTTTACGCTACTGCAACCTTGTGGTTCAATTCTATTATGTCACCCTCTAGAGGTCAGCAACATCCCTCAACAGCTAAAAAGTTTAAATGCTTAATTAATGTTACACGAAAGAGGGCCATATAAAGAGTAATCCCAATCGCGATTTTTATCTGTTCTGAAACAAAATTTACCCGGCGCATAATAAGTTTAAAACCTCGCAGATAGTAATGTATCTACCAGCTGAATCATAGAAATCATCTATCCCCGAACATAAACGAATTGCAACAAGCACTTCGTAGGATTGGTTTCTTGACTGGGGGCAAGTATGATATATAAAATACATCGCAAATGCATATCGCCGAAAATAAAGCTTATAACCACGCGAACATTTATCTAGCACCTGCCTTAGAGCGTATTATTGCCAACCAGACAAAACATCATTGGAAATAAATAGAATTACGCTGACATTGTCTTCTCAAGACAAGAAATCTTTGCATGTATAAATTAATGCCTCTATTAATACTGAGATATAGACATAAAAGAACAATGTAAGGTTCGAAATGAATTTGAGTTACCTTTGGGATAAGTCCTTCACAATTAACGCGTTTCGTGTTTCAATATGCCCAACTAAACTATCAGATGAACTACTTTTTCCACCAATTTCATCTGTTTTCAGTTAGATATTTTGAAAGAAATAAACTTGCTATGAAAGAAAACCTGTGGTTTAGGCTTCAGTGTACAAACAGAACTATTGAAGCTATGTCAAGAAAAGGGGGCTATAAATAAATGGCTTGGAAGGTTGTCTATAGATGACACAAGTGTGATGCGTTTGAAGAAAAGAAAGTTCCTCTCCCTGTCGACTGGTCAAAAAGAAAAATAATTGGATCAAGTTTCATGTTAGTAGGTGTGGGGCAGACAACCAAACTCACTGTCCCAAAATAAAAAATTTGATTAGAGGCGATATTAATGACCGCATGACTGGATGAATCACAATATCCAAATAAAGTGTTAGCATACAAAGCAAAGCAAAAATCCTTTCTAATTATCAAAATTAATTACAGGGCCATTACTCCGGTGACACAACCACTGGTCCAGGCTGGGGAGTAAAGTATTAAAGCTGGAATGTAAGCATTTAATGTTTGCACTTATTAATGTCATCACTACATTGAATTACCATTCCCAGATCTTCTAATGGTAATCCCTTTCCATGGGGTCCCGCATAATGGTCAATAGTGTCATATTTATAAGTACCTTTGTCACCTAGATAGGGAGGAAATTGGAGGTTGATTTTGGAAGCAGCAGATAGGAATCCAAATTTTGGGTGGGGAGAGGGGGGGCGATAATTCCTATATAGGTACTGCTGTATTCAGGAATATTAGTAATCCATCAGCGAACTATGAGAATATAAAAGTACATGATTCTTCTCTGTAGGGCTTGTAATTCTTTCGGCGTACGAGCCTGTTGTTAATTCAGAAAACCTGCACATCTTGCTGCCCATCGGAGGGTTTGAACTTAAGAAGGATACTCACAAATGAATTGGATAATTATAAGATCAGCTAAGGTTGCGATGTATGTACAACCGAGACGGCAAAGTCATCAAGAAAAAGTTGACACAAATGTTGTTCAGTGTACTCCATAAGGTCATGGCCTTGAGGAGCTTTGAAATTTTATTCAATAGATACTTTGTTAACTACTTAATGAATAGCGTAACACGTAACAACTTAATAATGATGCAAAAAACAACTGTATCAACAATCGTTGTGACTTTATAAATATCAGTGATATTCAAATTTTTTGTTATGTATGATACAAAAACTTAATCAAATTATCTTTATCATCGAATTAATAAATGCTAGATAAGAAACTACAAAGTACAGAATGCCTGGAACATAATGGTTACCAATGGCTTGTACGGCTAAGAAGTTTGAACTGAATACCAGTGATTTGTGGTATTATACCTCTGTGAATAGCTTTCATTTTGCACCAAATATCCTAGACTATAGTAAAAAAGTGTTATCTGATGCAAGCATATCCAGGCCAGCACGATGGAGACATATAATCAGTTACTACAAATATAAAGATGTTTTTTTCTTCTTCTAAAAAAAATAAGATTGGCTACCACATCTAATATGGTGGAGGCAATATCATTTAAATAAGCAATATCGATAGAATATATGGTGATTGCTTTGACTGACAGCATTTTACAACTAAAGATATAAGCCTAAAAAACCCCAATACAGTTCAAAGATACTAAACCCATGCATTTCTCAAATTCAAGTTATGAGACCTGCCAACATGGTCGTCACGCTCTGCATTAAACAGTAAAACTTGAACTCTTGTGAAATGTATCAACATGTAATTAGGTGGAATTTTCCCCTTGACCCTCTGTGCCTATGAATTCCTAAGAAAATTATATAGTGTAACCAATAAATTAACACTTCTTTCTCTTCACAATTATCTAGAAATTAAAACATTACCCGTTTAACCAGTAGATATGTACGGCGTGGGAAGATGTGGTGGTGGATCCGCCTCTGATGAGTGTGAAAGTGTCGGGAGCTTCGGAATTTGCACAAAATATTTGTATGCAATCAACATTTGGTTCTGGTCTTGAAACTCCTAACACGATAACTAGTCTAAAAGTTCATATAACTCTGGTCATTGAATTAATTGTTCACGCTTCATTGATAGGACATTGGTAAATTGACGTATAAAACCAGAGATACTAGCACGCCTAACATTTTGGTGAAGTAGTGTAAACGGGATCATCCCCACGATCAGCTCGATTCTGGTACCTTCTGCCTTGCGCGATGTTCTTCCACGCGTGGTGGCTCTCTCTCTTTTTTCCTGTTTCTTATCATGAAGTCGGCTCTGGTTTTTATCCTGCACACCATGATAAACAGCTTTCACAATAATTATTCTATGTAATATACGTGTTTGGATCTCCCACTGGGAATATTAAAAATTAATGATCATCTACTACGAGTTTTAATCTCTCCAAACAATATGTTGGCTCCATCGTTCTCAGCTCTCGCTTTTAGCAGGGTAAAACAGTCAGACCATAGGGGTGTTGAGACCTTTATGGCGCCCAGCAACTAAGTCTATCCCGCATGTTTTAGGGGGCAGGGTAATATAGGCAGAATCTCATTTGACTATCCATATTTTAAAACAAACCATAATTTTAAACAAAACATACCATTTCAAAGGTAAAAAAAGGGCCTACAAATGTCCCAAGATTCATTGCCAAATTTGAATTGCAACAAAAAAAAAAAAAAAAAATCAAATCAGGTTATCTTTTGTGTTAAATTAGGTTTATATTTAGGGAGTAGGGCTTTCAGCAATAAATCAGTAGCCAGCGTCAACAGCTCGGCATACAAATTACTAAAATAAAGAATCATGTTTACATGGAGCACGGACACTCTACGAGTCGTCGCATTGAGCATCTCCTCACGACAGAAATAATACTGCACTTGTTTTTTTTCCTTCTCCGGGACAAGGTATCATTTAAATATCATTGTTGTACAATGTGAAAAGGGCATCAAGATTAAGGAATCGTTAGATTCAGTGACAAGACTTTTTCACCTAACTGCCGGTGTTCTTTTTTAATTTGGAACTCCTGGCCCTTAGTGTCATGATCACAATGTATCTGAGGCAGAGGCTTGTTTTATGTGTATTATAACCTACAAAACTAATTTTGGGAAATCTGGGGCCAGGGCTAGGTTTATCTATGCTGCCATAAGTGAAATTATAGGTGCGTTACTTTTACCAATAGTTTTTTTTTTCCTTGCCAGGATTGTCTCAAATTGTGTTTGTTGTTTTCATTCTTCATAATTTGTTTTGTTAGGATAAATTTTAACAACTCTGCACTTAAGTAACGGATGGGAAGGCAATACACTGCTCAGCAGAGCATATATCTCTCTCAAGCCCAATTTTATTCCCTTGACGGCTTGACATTTGACCTCAAAAATTTAGAAGGACTAAGGATCATTTTGAGCAAAGATATTAGGGGCAGATATCTTGGAAGAGTGGCAATTGAAATTGTATACAAATACATTATAAATCTTGCCATCCCAAAATTCTGGAATTTGTTATTTAATGACTTTGGTTAATCCATCCAGAATAGTAGCTGTGGCCAAGTACTGTCCTGATTTGATTAATCCTAGATAATTTCATTACTCCTTTCTGCAGATACTCACTCTCTCATCTTGCACGATACGCCTTGGATATCCAATAAATGAGAAATTGAGAGCGTAAGCACGTAGCTCTCCTGCAACACAAGAATTTAGGCAATAAGTCAAACAGTGAGCATTAGATCTCTGACTGAAATTCCAATTCGGGTAGCCTTAAAATAATTAAAGCTGGTCTTGGCCTGTCTGGCATAGACATTTATGGATAGGTTTGACAAGTGCGCTTTGATGAATGGCCTTGCTCGTATCCTAATTCTATAGTGTGCAGTGGGCTTGTACTGAATTCACAAAGTCCAGGGGCTTGTATCATAATTCCCTATATTAAAAGTCGCGAAGTCCGTTTCCTACAGTCGTACTCACAAAAAGTCCGCCCATTACTTGCAAGTGTTGGGATTTGCGTTTAAAACCACAGGGCCAAGAATCCTTTTCTGAAATCTAGAACAATCTTTTTGATATTCCGGAACTTTTCTCCAATTTAAACGTATGACTTCTCAACACTTTCACGACCATTCATAACGATAAATTAAGACTAGACTTTTTTTACATTATAGACAGTTCCTTCTTTAAAACTAGATTTGTCTGTACAACACGAATGCCCTCGCTCACAGTTAAGTTCAATGAAGGAAATTCCTAAGGTTGAAATTGTAAGCAGTAATTTTTCAAATCCAAAGATCAGTTACATTTCTAACAAATCAGTTCAATATTTTGAAAAACGTTTAGTGAAACATCATGAATTCTGAAATAGACAATCTGCATACCAAATGTCAGTTTTTTAAAGCTAAAGGGGCACAACCCCAACAAAATCAACGAACGGGAACAAAATTCAAACTCGATCTTTAACTCATTAATGTAAACTTCCATTCTAAAAATCAGTTCAATAT
>CAJDSM010035103.1:0-13409 GCA_903981925.1 Ostrea lurida | reverse complement strand
AGTAGTTTAGTTAGTAATAAGGATAGAGGCTAAGTAGAGCGCTAACTGGAACCAGCGATGCATCTATGTTTGTTAGGATTCTTATGCAATTTCGGAATCCAGTAAAGGTATGGTAATTTAAATTGAACCTGATTCTTCGGAATATTGAAGGTATTCAAAACAGAAAGGTTATTTTGAAGACTTTTATCTTTAGTCAGATTGCGAGGAGTATAAGTAGGATTCCCAGATGTTGAAGTAAACCCTAGTTCATTCAAAATACAAGTATAATAGTGAATTTTACAAACAAAAAGGCGAAGTTGACATTATGTTAAACGTAATCATAATTAAAAAAAACACATACAAAATCGAGTGTAGGACAACACGGACCTCCGACTAAAGCGTAGGTAGGATCAGGTGCCATGGAGGACAAAGACAATGTTGTTACTTGCTTTATCAGCTGGAACTAGTACAAAGTCTATGCAACTCATTTACCACTTCTGGCTTCTTAAAGACAGAATGGTAAATATTGCACATTTTCACCGCTAAATGGTTAATACGGAATTTTAATAATTTCCGAATACTTTTGATCCATTCAGACAAAGTGTCAAGCTCCTCTCCTCATATTTTGTCCAACATCTGGCGTCTTCTGAACAAACATGAATCTCTCAGGAAGCTTTAAGGTAAATCTCTACATTTCTGGCCCAGTGGTTTTTGATAAGATTTTAAATATTTGCCTTGCATATTCACAAGTAAAACTTTGATCCCCTATTGTAACCCCACTCTACTCCAGGAGTTATGATTTTAACAAACTTGAATCTCCACCATATCAGAAAGCTTAAATTTAATTTCAACTTTTCTGTGTTTTTAAAAGACACCATCCTGCCAACTTTTATGACCCCATTCTACCTTTGATTTTGGTAATGATCTCCCCTTTAAAGGGAATCTTGTCCTTCATTTTAGTAGAAAAAATTGACTTTAACCCAAGGATGATTTATACCAAATTTGGTTGAAAGTGGCAAAGTGGTTCTGGAGAATAGGTTGAAAATGTGAAAAATTTACAGACAGACGACAAACAACGCTGAACGGGTAATCAGAAAAGCTCACGTGACCTTCTGCACAGGTGAGCTAAAAATGAAACTGTCAAATTCTCACTTCAATTGCAATTTAATTGGTGTAATTATGATTAAGTTGGAAATATCTAAACTAAGCATCAGGAACATACCTTTTTCAACAGTTGAAAGAGATGAAGAAATATTTCTTAAACCCTCTGCTGTTTCTGCCTGAACCTCGGTAATAATATCTACCGATTGAGATAAAGACCTCAGCTCACGTTCAAACTTCAGTTGAAAAGCTTCGTTTTTTAGTCTCCAGTTCTCGGTTTGTTTTCTTAAGACAGCAATACTTTTCTTAAGAAATTCATTCTTGTTTTTATTTTCAACGACCGTTAACATTAATTTGATTTTTCTGCACCATTGCGAACCTGACTAAGCTCTCCTGATTCACTATTTCATGTAAGGCTTTTCTGACCTCGGTAGTGGACGCTTCATATATGGCATTGGATGTCTCTGAACTGAAATTACCACTCAACAAAGATAGGCTTCGCACATCACTCAGCATCAGCACGATGAAAAATATAACAGTTGACGTCATCGTTTTCATGCTGTGAACAGATTCAAATAATGGGCACAGATTTTACTTCTCGTAACGTCAAATATAACGATCAGCCTACAAGATGAAAACTAATTGAGATACATGTATGGTCGATGAAAACTTGCGTTTGTCAAAATAAACGCAGGTCAGCTAACCTTCAGCATATTAAAATAAAGACCATATCAATCGGACAAGAGCCAACACGAATTATAAAGCTGAAAGATTATTCAATCAAAGAAGTTAAATCAATTCTACATCAGACATTTCCAAACGTTAGGTCGAAACTTGGATATAAGGCTCTGATTTCACTCAAATTGTGACTGCTCAAATAAAACAAATCTCAAACTTAAGTTTGAGAAAATATCGACACATCCAAGCCACTTACATACTGAATTCTTTATAACTAAAAACATGTATTGATTAAATAAAAGAACCTAAAAAACTAGAACTGTCCTTCAGGGACTAATCCCCCTTGCGGGGCACACTACATAATGAACACGGCAGAATTACTCAGATTTAACAGAAGCGGTGTATTCAATGGGTAATTGCATGTAGCACATTATTGTTTATGAGGAGTTGCAGACAATGCATTGAGATATGTGTTGGTAAAACAAATGCCCATGTCCAAATGGTTACAGAATGTAAGTAAATTGTCCGAACTAAAATTCCTGATAATATGCAAATCTCCATTATGTAATATAATACACCACTCAGTTTTATTAGAATCCTGCAATTCGTTCAGGAGGAGTTGCGGACAACTGACGAATATTTTGATGAAAAACCCTATGTCCAAACGTTCATATCTTGTACATAAATTGTCCAATACAAAATTCTTAACAATATACACATATCCTTTATGTACATGTAATCTAATACTCCATCAAGTTTCAATAAAATCATGCAAATCGTTTAGGAGGAGTTGCGGACAATGCATTGAGGCACATGTTGGTATAAAATGACTAAATTCAAACATTACTATTTCCTCTATAAATTGCTCCAGATAAATTTCCTGACAATATAAACATCTCCATGTCATCATCTATAACTCCGCAAAGTTTCATTAAAATACTGTGTGTTGTTTAGGATGAGTCGAGGACTACATATTTCGGAAAGACGGACAAGATGAAACCTACATACCCCAAACTTCGTTTTACAGGGGTATAATGAGAGAGGAGAGGAGAGAGAGAGAGAGAGAAGAGAGAGAGAGAGAGAGAGAGAGAGAGAGAGAGAGAGAGAGAGAGAGAGAGAGAAGAGACTTGTCCCAAAAAAGGGCGAAAAGGAACGCAGAGAGAGAGAGAGAGAGATCAAATAGCGTGCAGAATGATGGCATCCTACCTTTTTTACTCTCCCGTTTGTATGCGCTAGCAGATTCGGGAGAAATTGATAATCGTATGACTTGCAAAGATGCTGTACTTTCCCATCTCCCTACACTTAACTCTCATTGGCTAAAAACAAGATAATGCGGACAAGGTGAAATCTGAACATTGTAAATGTCACGATAGTATATCGTGTATGTACGTGCATCCTTGTCGTTTTGCTATAATTAGTGTATTTTACAATGCGCAGAAGATGGCAACTGCGGTATCTAAGTTACATAATAATCTGTATCGGAGTCAGGCTATGTAATTTATGTAATCCACGTACTTCTAACATTACTGTCGACATTTCAAAGAACTAATGACTCGAGAAAACACGTTAATCCGAAATATTTGAAATTTTAACATCGGCAGACATTATTGTGATATTGTTTGAACATTTCTGAAGATCTTGTGTTTCTAAAAGACCTGGTTCTGAAATGACACCAATTTTCAATTCCAAGGTCAGAGGTCAAGGTGTCTGAAGTTACTTGACCTTCATACAAGTTTACATGTTTTCTTATCCTCATATCATTTCAGAAAACGCCATGTCTCCAGCAATTCTGTTTCTTAAGTTATACCAGTTTACACGGTCCTTGGAGTCAATTGACTAATTTGTAAATCATACCCACAGGCGCTTGGCGTTTCAAATAAATATAATAAGAAAAAAAGATATTCATGTGTACTAACTTATTGACAAGGTATCTCACGCCACCATCTTGGTTTTCTTATTTACCAGCCACTTAGTTTGCAATTTTCGGCGAAAATTATAATTGGACCCCATCGTCTAGCAGCAACTCTATCAAAGTCTCTTCTCTCGCATCGTAATGTTGAATTGGAAATAGCGTCCATTTATCGACTGTAATCAACCGTTTATTATTGTGTACTGTGTCTCAAATTCAAATAAATATTCCCTCTTTCCCGTAGCAATATTTGTCCATGAATGCATGAACATATGAATATTTATTGTATACATTTTGTTACAATTACATCATTTTCTTTATGAGAGAAAATATCATCTTGACTTGCATTTTAAAAATCGGCTCCGTGTTTGTAGTGTCAGCTTCGGTTTCGTGTGTTAGGATACCCGGCGTGTTGTGGCTGTAGAGCGAGTACAAGTAATAGCTTTCCAAAAAGCTTGCCTGACTAAACGAATTTGTTTCACTGTATTAAGTACTTAACAGTGATATATATCAGACGAGGTACTCTACATAAGTCGACTTTATTATGAATTATAAATGATGTTTCCTCAAATTTTACTGTTTTGGGGGAGGGGTTATTAATAACCAAAGAAATGTTTTTTTATTCATTTGATGAATCAAATCAATACACCTTAGAAGCAAGGGGAGGGTGTAACAGAAAAAAAAATTCAATTAAATCAATCAAAATTCATTTCAAAGTATGATATGGATCGTCCAATAATTTCTAGATAATGGTTATTCCATTTCATAAAGTCATTTTTTGTTAGCCACAAACTCATACAACATTATAAATACAATTATTATATACGAATATCAACAAAAACAACATATTCTACGGTCGCTATAATGACCTTGTTTGCGATTACAAATTATCACTAAGTCATATGTTAACTGATTTGTTTCATACCCTTTGTTAGACTGTCATTTTCCTACTAGATTTCACTACGGGTAGTCCCGTTTGCTTTATTTCGACTAAGGCTCACGGCGGGTGTGACCGGTCAGCAGAGGATGCTTACTCCTCCATGCACCTGATCCTACTTCGCTTTTGTCGGAGGTCCGTGTTGCCCTACACTCGATTTTGTATATGTCTTTTTGGATTATTGATTACGTTTGACACAATGTTAACTTCGCCTTTTTGTATTCGAGAGTGAGTAGTCTCATTACAAAGGAATTAGAGAGATATGGTTATTACAATATTTGAGAATTACAATACTGATATGAAAATTGTTGCACATTGTAGACATTTTCCTAAATTAGACAGATTTTTGGTATTTGTAACGCTTAGTAATTAAATATGTTTAAAAACATTGGGTTTTTCTACAGATATCATATTTCAAGTCCGAATATAAATGGCACTTTAGAATAAATGGAACTCACCCTCTATACATGGCCGTAACTAGGCTGATATTTTTATGAGGCAAAAATATAATCGCCGAGCGAAGCAGTGCAAAAAAAATTTGGGCGAGGGGTCCAAGGGCCGCCTAGAAGCTCTGGCCATAATGGTGCGAAATCCTTGATGCTTGCCATTTCCTGGCATCTTTTTCCTCGTTTACAGCATACCTATTTTATCTGGGTTTTTTTCCCTACTGAATCAGGTATAAGAATATATTTCAGAATACATGTAAACTAGAACATGGGAACAAAACACGCACTTGAAACGCTATGTACATAATTAATCTTATTTTTATCTACTTTGTAAAGAAACAATACGAAGTATGATTAAATGAGTTAGCAACACATATGGAGAAATTCTCACCACTTTATTCATGAAATTAGTATACAAAAAGGCGAAGTTAACACCGTGTCAAATGCAATCATAATCCACAAAACATATACAAAATCGAGTGTAGGGCAACACGAACCTCCGACAAAAGCGAAGGTAGGATCAGGTGCCATGGAGGAGTAAGCATCCTCTGCTGACCGGTCACACCAGCCGTGAGCCCTTAGTCGAAAAGATCTGAATATTCATTAAACATGTAACTTTTCCGAAATCATGAACTATTATCTAGATATCCCTTGTTAAGGCCTCCTGACGTCAGTACAGGTGTCAATGATGTAGCAAACATGACATTTCTATTTATAAAATGAATACATGTGCATGACTGCATTTTCTAAAGTTTTATGATTTCCCCCTTTGGTGTCCCAATGCTGCCAAAACGGCTATTTTGATTTGAAAACAAACTTTCTTGAAAAATAATTCAATAAAGTTGTCAACATATTCCGGAAAACCACTTCTCAATTATCCGTTTCCAATGCTGGAATTAGTGACCCTTGTTTCATATTCGTTGCTTTTCGAAGTAAGAAGGTACACTTTCTGTGATTTTCAAAGATTATTGACCTGTTCATGAAGGATTAAATGAGGCTCTCCGCTTCAAAATTTTAATTGTAAATCGAACTTCGAATCTTTTACCAGTTGCATTGAAAGTTGTTTCATTGAAAAAATTCGACCATGGCATAGGCGCCGGAAGCAAATTTTAAATATTTTTCTCTATTAATTTCTTTGCGTAATGACCGATAATTCGCAATCAGGATGGCGGCATGCAAATTAGCTAAATGGTAAAAATGTCTCCATTTGATCTTAAAAATACAACACGATGTTTAATTTTCGATGGAAAACGTAATCAACTTTAAAGACAATGTACGAGTATGTCTTTGAAGTCGGTTATTATGTTCAATACAACGACATCGGTACGCTTCAAACGAACTACACATTTACCGTGACATCAAAGTAAATATATGATTAGCGCACATTTTTATTTTTGATAAACCTTATTTTTTTAATTAATTAAATTTTTTTGAAAAATTCGGCATGAGGCATTTGCCTATATGTTATTACGGCACTGCCTATATCATGTATATTCCCCGGAGGGTGGGGGGTGTCAACCTATACTGTACCGCTGAGATTTTCAAAACACCTATCATAAATATATTCAATATTTTTGAAACCATACCCATTCATATACATGTATTGTGACGTTTCTGTCCATGAAAGTAAGTGCATTTTGTTATTGTAATACCCGGGTTGTAGTTATCATGGCCGTCGCGTGGGGAAAATGCCATATTTCATGATTACAAATTTTATTAGAGGATGAATTCCACTAGCTAAATTTACATTAATATTCGATGACCTTGAACTCTGCGCAATACGAACCTGTCCGTGTTACGGTGACATCAGGCATTATTTATAGATTGTTCGAATTTGCAACATACATGTATTTCCGCTTGATTAATCCTTTCTACTTGTAGCTTTGTTTTCGATACTAATACAAATGCTATAGATTTCTTTCTCATATAAAATGGCGAAGTAACAAAGTATCAAACGTAATCATAGTCCAAAAACACATACAAAATCGAGTGTAGGGCAACACGAACCTTCGACGAAAACGAAGGCAGGATCAGGTGCCATGGAGGAGTAAGCATCCTCTGCTCATGGAAGGCATCAAGGACTTCAACATGGATTGTTGCCTTTTATTGTTTGTATTGTTCGCACAGTTTCGGAGCATGCAAATATTAAACCTAAGGTATGCCCGACGACGTGACGTTAGGCAATTATGCTCTTTGTTGTCTTATCCGGATCTAATATTAAATCATTTGTTTTGCATTCGATATCTCCTTTCTCAAAAGAAACGGTAACTGATTCAAGAAAATATTCTTATATGGTGATCAGTCATTCTAAAAATTACTTTGTGAAACTCCACTGTGATTTTACACACACGTACCCTGAAATTGACATGAAAGCAATGCTGGAGTTTCCCATTGACAATATCTTTGTAGTTTTTTGGTGAGCAGGTCTTTCAGCAGTCTGTTGGAATTCCCAAGGGACGAATAGTGCCCCATAATTAGTTTACCTGTTTTATAAACTTACGAGGCATACTTTATACAAAACATTCTACAGGAGAAGGAAACATCTCTATCTTTGACTTTAGGTTTGGCATTTCGATACATCGATGACTTTGTGTCTATTGATAACCATTCTTATATTCAGCAATTGTTTGATATAGACACATCTATTGTAAAAGGGGCTCTGGCATTTCGAAGCTCGGTTGTTGTCTCTGCGCACACAACATAATAATGAAATAATAAAAGCAGTTTCTGAATGAGTGAGTATATCATTTATTAACAACATGAAAATAAATGACGCAAGAAATTGTAAGTAATAGACAAAAATTGTTGCAAAATTAATTGGCTGGGACCACTTACTACAGAAAAAACATGACTGAGTTTTCTACTGTAATATAAAAGATCACTGGATATGAAACTGTGCAAAAACTACGCAAATCGATCCTAGCCAATATAAATCTAGAAAACACTAATTGTATTAAAAAGATTGCATTTTCATTCATATGTGTACCCGTGGAGATCCGGGTTAGAATAGGTCCCCAGCATCCCCTTGCGTGTCGTAAGAGGCGACTGAATTCATCAGTCGCCTCTTAAGACACGCAAGGGGATGCTGGGAACCTATTCTAACCCGGACCCCCACGGGTCATCTAATCACAGGGATGTCTTTACTTTTCAGTTGGCATTAGAAAGAGCATGCTCCAAGTTTCTACAAAGTTACATGTAACCAAATTGTATTATATTTGCAGAGCCACAGAACTGATGCAGCTGTAAGTGACAGCCGTCCGACAAATGGACCTGCAGACTTGATGAACTGTTCAATCCTGCAATTCCCTCATTGCAATTCTTTTATATTATATGCAAGAAATCCGACAAAACCTTTAGGTTACCCTTAGCGAAGGGAATATAATAAAATTCACTGCATTGGTGATCGAACATTTAATCACTATGTATAGCATCATTTGCTTATATAATTCAAAAGTTGTCTGGATTCCCACAAGGTTGACATACATGTAAGAAATCATTGCATTTATTTGTTTGATAATGTATTTCAGTTGTATCTTACTTAGTACAGACGACACACGTGAGATATTTGTTATCACGGTAAGGGGGACAGGTTAGCGCGCCACAGACAGCAACCACAGGGTGAAACAGCTTTCCATTATGATTATGTCGTCCACCTGGTAATGCCTCGGGATTCCCGTCCAGACATATATATTGCGTGGCGGCCGTATGAGAGTGAGATCCAGCTACTAGATCACCTCGATACTGCATGGACCAGCCGTCATAGCAGTTAGATTTACCAGGAATCATGAGGACGCTGGATTGTACAGTGTTTCGGCAGACTGCACAGGGAAGGTCATCTCCATTGCCGATGCCATGACTGGCGAAGTCGTTTGAATCGTATTCGGCTCCATACATCTTGGCGGCTGAACTTGAAAACTTCGTCGTCAGGTCTGGGTCAGGTGGTAAGCAAACAAATTCAGCGGCCGCCCCGGTGTGCTCATACCAAGAGCCCCCAGCGTACCCTGAGAAAGATATAACTTCTTTGTAATTGCCCTCAACTACAGCCCCTGAAACGTTCTACTTTACCACACGCATGGTGACCACACGCAGAACGCACGGTGACCGCACGCTGAACAATGAATGAAAAATGGTAAAGTAGAAGGTTTCAGGGACTGTACCACATGTCTCCTAAATAGTACCATAACTTACAAAACGCATAGTATCAAAAATACACGACAAATATACTAGTATTTATGATTATGCCTGTACAATACCATATGGTATTATATTAATATAATCTGTAATCAAGGTAAGATATAGAATCCTGGCTGTTGAAGGTTATGGAAAGCGATGGATGACGATAACTTTGTTTTTGATCTTTTCGAAAATCATTTTATCAGGAGGGGATGGCAAGAGATCGGTCGATAACTTGCATAGTTTTCATTTTATCATAGATAACGAACAGTGATCAATTTCGTCCCAAATAGAATACAACAACAATGGTTTTAGCAACCACGGACCCCTGGATACACCAAAGGTGGGATCAAGTGCCTAAGATGAGTAAGCATCCCCTGTTGACCGGTCAGTGTGCCCATTGTTTTGAGCAGGCAAACGGATTAATCGTTAGCCATAATTGGTGTATAAATTACAGTTTAACAATTGCTACATGTATGCAACACATCAGAAAGCTTTTGACCCAATGGCGGGTCATACTGGCAAACTAAATTGAGTTATCTCACTCTATTACAAAAATAATCAATTGCGAGATATTTAAAGACTAAATACGCAACCAGTCATTGTATAAGTTTCAGATTTGCATATATATGATAATGACGAGGATACCTTTGATATTTACTATATCTTGATTATATTAATATTGACTCTAATGGCAGACTGACAACTTCATTATATGATAAACGTTATTACTTTGACTTTGCAATTGTCAACTTTCCTTTTTTGTGTAGTAATGTACCCCTATCACCTGCTTATGGTGTGTATTTCTCTCAGTTGATTCGCTACACAAGGGCATGCCATGCCTATGATGCTCGTTTAAAGCGAGGCCAACTACTAACCAAAACGTTGATGTTGCAGGGTTATAACAAATCTCGTTTAAAGTCATCATTTCGCAAATTCTACGGTCGCTATAATGACCTTGTTTGCGATTACAAATTATCACTAAATAATATGTTGACTGATTTGTTTCATACCCTTTGTTAGACTGTCATTTTCTAACTAGAATTAACGATGGGTAACCCCGTTTACTTTGTTTCGACTACAGGCTCACGACGGGTGTGACCGGTCAGCAGAGGTTGCTTACTCCTCCATGGCACCTGATCCTGCCTTCGCTTTCGTCGAAGGTCCGTGTTGCCCTACACTCGATTTTGTATGTGTTTTTTTGGACTATGATTACGTTTGATACTTTGTTACTTCGCCATTATATATTCATTTGTTATCTACACCCAAGTTTAATAACTTAGATGCATCTTCGTATATTTAACGACACAACACGTAGTCAGTCTTTGCAAAAGTGTTAAATTTGCATATCTGCAGCAATGACGATGATCCTGTTGATAACTGCTGTATCAAGATTTCTTTAGAATACCACACAAAGCCCTGCAAATGTAACCACCTTTGTATCTTTGTGTATGATGGTAAGGGACATTGAAATATTGGCGAGGAAAAAAGAAATATCTTACCTGAATAAACTAACTCTGTGTTGCTGGTAGGACAGTCCCTTCTCCCCCATCGTACGTATACACCACCAGCTACAAATAAAATAATCTGTTGAAACATTCTACTGTATATCAGCACAATACACAGCCGTGTATGTAACGGCAAAGATAAGGAACAGTGATCAATCTCGTAAGTCCCAAATAGAATACAAAAACATGAGTTGGGCATACACAGACCCCTGGACACACCAGAAGTGGGATCAGGTGCCTAGAAGGAGTAAGCATCCCCTGTTGACCGGTCACAACCGCCGTGAGTCCATATTCTTGATCAGGTAAACGGAACGATCCGTATTGAAATCAGTGTGTGAAAAAAAACCGGCTTAACAATGGCTATGAAACACATCAGACAGCATTTGACTCAATGATAGGTCATATTAGTAAACTAAATTGTTATAACGATCATAGAATTTACGGAATGCTGCCTTTAAACGTGACTGTTGAAACCCCTGCAACAACAACTTGTCTGTAAGTAGCCTGCCCCGATTCAAAATCTGATCATACGCAAAACCATTAAAAATACTTATGATATACAACGCATGTATACATGTGTTAGCAACCCAGGGAGTATATTAATGGAGTCGTGTAAATGTTGTATATCAGCACACAGCAGAGTAAACATACAGGATGACTACATCATACCTGCCAGCGTACAAAGAGAGCCTGTTTAAAGTGTACAGCAAAACAAGAAACAGTGAATTTCATTATTTCCATAAATGATTTATACCAAAGAGAAGCAAACATGGACCCCTAGAAATACCAGGCGAGAGAGCACTACCATCGTGATTACTTAATTTCATTTAAATTCGGCAATGTGTATAAATACAACAACCAGTTCTGAAAAAAAACTATCACAGACAAATTATGCCATACAAAACACATGAATTTGCTCGGTCGGTGTCTGAGTTTTTACTGTGTGACATATAGAATATTAGATAGAATGTTATAGCTCCAAAAGGAATTTACATACATGTAACACAGATATGGCTCAACACCTACCCGGGTGCATAATCTAATCAAACTTGAATCTATCAGAGAGCTTTCAGATGAATCGCCACTTTTCTGGCCCAGATATATTCCTTCTAAAAATTCACATTGAGGGAGAGGAGCTTGATACTTTGTTTGAATGGATAAAAAGTATTCGGAGTTTATTAAAATCGCTTTCACCCATTTAACGGGGAAGATGGCTGTATATTTATCCCTCTGTTTTTAATGAAAACCAGAAAGTGTATGGTGTTACATAAGACTACATGACATTTTGGTACTGGTTCCAGCCTGATAAAGCTAAGTAAACAACATTGTCTTTGGTTTTTAAAAGTTACTTAATCTAAATTGTCCTTTTATGAACTAGGGTTTACTGTCAAAATCTGGGAATACCTACTTACACCTATAAGGCAATTTCAGCCAAAGATGAAATTCTTCAAAATTCACGAATGAGGTAGCCTTAAGAATGTAGTTGATAACGGAGCATTACGGGAAAGACGGACTGGGCAGGAAGATGAGTAAGATGTTTAGAACTTCGCCGTGGCGATGGAATTGGCGTGCCGCGTGTGGCTAAAGAAAATGGTAGATGCGAGGCGGTTTATAGGCACCCGATCCACTTAGCAAAAAGATGATAACCGTGAACGACGTTAGTGTTGATAAGTGTGTGGCCAAGTTCACAGAGTAACGCGACTCAGTGTTAGTCTTCTCGGGATAAAGGTTGCGATTTTAGAACGATTGGAAGGTTAAGTTCCGCAGCACGACTTTCTCCCGGATGATCCTTGGGGAAAGAAAGCCCAGCAACAAACTTGAAGCGTACACAGTCGCAATGAGGTCGCCCGCTGCTTAGAAATGCGGCGTGCTGTCCATTTTTAGCGTTACTGTACCAGCTCCATCGTGTATGGTCAGGTTTAGCTAAGCTCACACTGATATGAGGGGTAGTGAAAGATAATATGAGGATCAAGAGGATCGCATATTGGTTTCCTCTTCATTAGCAGTGGCTTTGTGTGCGTAACACTCTTTACTTCTGTTGAGCTACCGTAAGATAAAATTCGGGCATTTTAGGATTGGGGGCGAAGTATAGGGAGGAGTAGCGGATGAGCTAGGCTGACCTTGTACAGTAGAAGATGACCCGTAGTCTGTGCTAAATCACAGCTACTTCGAGGACATCGCATTTGCGGGGAATACTAGGCCATATTTAAAAGAACATGACGCCATTGGTGCGCGAAGCAAATGTCGTGACATCAACGCTCCGTGTGAGGTCATTAGAAGAAGGGTTATCATTAGAATAGGGTAGACCAAGATCAGGAACGTATGTTTGCCCCACAAAGTAGTGGTAGTGAAGTCGGTATCGTCAGATCGCTCGAATTGTGTCAGAGATGGATTCAGACGACACGTACTGAGGCGGAATGTGACCGATTCAGGGTTTACTATAAAAACTATCGTCCAGAATGGGAGAAAGCTGGGTATCATAATAGGACCCTTAATCTATCCGTAAGGAAGTAGACCGGAACCAATAGATAAGTGCGTGTTTTAGAATAGCTTAGAATAGATTAGGGGTAAGAACTCGTGAATAAGTTAGATTTGGGTCTCTATGTTTTGTGTAACGAACTACGTGCTGTATCAATATTGTTGAGGTAGTGCATCTTTATTGTTCGGTGGGACTAGAG
>CAJDSM010035101.1:21289-32604 GCA_903981925.1 Ostrea lurida | reverse complement strand
CATTTTCATGGTTTAATTGCGCCACGTGCTGCGTCAAACCTCTAATTAACGGGGCAAACTCTCTATGTACGGCAATATGGCGGTAATCGTATCCAATCTTTAATTTAAACATTTATCTGTGTTTCTGTTTCTTTATCTTATCCATGTCGATGGGCCTCGTTAGTCTAAGTCCATGCTAGCAATCACCTCAGACCTAATTGCAACAGAAACAAACTTGACGGAATTGATATGATTAAAGCGTGATTACACATACAAAAAAATCGGGACAAATCGGACATGGGAATATTTCAAATTTAGACTTAAGGTAATCCCATAGTCCCCTTTAAATTCTTAAATTTCCATAATATTTCAAACAAAATTTGTATGTATTTTTGTCAAGGATGTATAATTAACATTAATAATAAAAAAAATATTCCGCGACATTCCCCGGGTGTACAACATGCGTTACTAAAAATTAGAAATCATATCGGCGGTAAAAACGCGAGCGTTAATCATCTAACACATTTTGAAGCACTAACTTAATATGGACAATGACAATATGTTTCTTTGTGTATTAATTAACAAAACTATGTTACATTTTACTATTTGCAACAAATTTTCACCAACTAACCATACTGTGTTGGCTTCACAGTGACGAAATGACATATACGGATCCAGATTTTGGCTTCATATCTCTATCATACCCGGAGATTGTGCTTCAAAAAACCTTCAATTTTGAAAAATTTAGACAATGTTTTGTCCCTAAACCCTCAGAATCATGTTGAAATAAAAAAGAAGATGAGGGTAGCAGAAAGTTTGAACAGTAAAGGACCCCTCTATGCTAAAACCCTATGAAAAACGCCGTATTTAAAAACTGTCTGTCTAATATTCCCTATCTCTCGAAACTTATCATAATTTTATCATTTACATTACAAAATTATCAATTCATTAAATATTATAGCGTGGTTTTTAAACACACAGTTCAGAACACTAAAAATTCAAATACCTAAAATCTTTTTCATTGATGTCCTCAAAGTTTTTAGGGCATCGGGATTGGAAGTTTGAAATTCCTGAACTGCGAAGTGGAGCTTGCTAAAATGCGCAATGGGCATGCTGTGTGCGGGGGCAATATTGAAAATTCGATTTTGACAACCGAAAGATTTTCTGCTTGGTGTACAGATGATGTTCTAGTGAAAGCAATTTTTGTATTTGCTTTGTGCAATAATAATATACGTCAAGATGTCGCATGAATTACTGATCCGTAGACTTTTAATCTAAACACTAACAATCTAACTACGTCACATGACGTATTAAATTAACGTCACAATAGCTTGACAAAACTAGACGTTTTAGGTAGCAAAACATGATAGGCCTAAATGACAAAGCGAAAGTTTTTACATTGTGAAATGCTAGAGTCAGTGGCTCTTACTCAAAACTTCGGTACAACCATTGAATAATTGGCAAAATTCTAATATTTCCATTTCACCCAGAATTCTGGCCAGCCTGCTTCCCTGTCACCTTGGTGATAAAATTCAAAATAGTTTAGATACAAAGTTCTGCGATAAAGACCGTACTAGGTGATTGAATGTTGCTGAAGTGGACTAGTGACATATGTACTTATTACATTCTTAGATGAAATATTGAATTTATCCGCTTGAGTAAACATTTGTTATTCTTTTTCACAAGTCGTGAAAATATCAAAAGTGTTATTTTCACAGTGAAGACAATCAAACACTTCCGTGCATTGCCGCCAATTATCTAATCGCAATATACATGATTACGTCTATTTTACGCTATATTTGATAAATGTTTATTCATGTTTTTTTTTTTTACTATTGAATATCCCGACATTCTAGTCCGAGGGAAAATAAATGTATTATCTGGAACTGTTTTATGTAGATCTTTTATATTTGTATATACAGCAGTAGATTCTTAGTGGCAAAACCTTGTAATTCTGTGAGGCTAAAACTGCTTACCTTAACATTGGAGTTTGACCTACTTTTAAAAAAGCTATTCAATATCCCATGAAGTATATTATATGATGTCACAGAAGAAATGCCTCGTTTTCGGTCGTTTCTATTTTTGCTCGATTGAATTTTGAAAACAGATAAAAATACATGTAGCCACATTACGGGATCAATAACTCTGTTATTTCTGCGCCGATTTTGATGCGGTTTTTTTTTACGTTTAACTCAGTGAGGAAATTCCTTTGCAATCACAATGAAATTTTCATTTTCTATAGGATTAATTATCCTATTGAAAATCATAGGAGTTTTTTTCCTACAGGATTTTTTCTCCCATAGGATAATGATAGGATTTTGATAGGATAAAAAATCCCCTCATTCTCCTACAGGATTTTTATCTTTAGGAGCTTATATCTCTTATTGTACAAGTTTTAGTAACTTAAGCTTTGAACTAGAAGATACTGCAAAAAAATCCCACCAGATACAAGTTGAATTTGTTTTCAGTATCTTTGATAAAAAAAAAAGGGTAGCAAAAAGTCTGGACTTTGTCATGTCCGAAGTTAAATGTCATACTGTTATAATAAAATATTGTTTAAACTATTAATACCAACGAGGTACAATTGGACTAGATACCTAACATGGCTACGTCAAAAAACGAAATTCATTTGAAGCTGTGGGTTTTGTGGTCGTGTGAGACTTTAATGAATATTTTAAGGTATGTTTGAACAAATACACGTTCGGGAGATATGTAAGGAATTTTTAGAAATTAGATTTATGGCTCGTCGGTGCAGGATTATAACGATAGAAGGCCTCAATCATGCGCAACTTTCCGCGCGGCGAAAATCGAAGGTTTTTAAAAGGGGTAGAACTGTAGCTCTCTGATCTGTCCCAATATTTTTTCAGAGAGCTACAGTTCTGCAGCTAGTGACCTACGGGCAGTTGAGAGCGCATTACTTCCTCACCCCTCGCCATGCTCGAAAGACAGTTATTTGAATGGGTTACCGATCTCCGACAGCAAAGAAACATTGTGACCAGAAACGCCAAGACAAAGATGAGGGAATATTGGATATACTGGATGATCAATGGTGAAAAAGAACAATTATACCGCCGGTGGAAACATCAAGTGACCTAGACCTGGTGATACAATGGATTAAGGACGCCTGAAACTCTATTTCACAAGAATCTGTGTCATTCATTTAAGAAATGCGACATTGGTAACAATATGGATGGCAGCGAGGATGGCATTCTTTACGGTGACTTCATAAAGTCTGTGTCTGGCGAAAACACCGCTACAACTGAAGAAAGTGACAGCAGTGACTGTGATAGTGAGGATGACTTTTCCGACGACCTTCCGCTTTCTGAGTTACAAAAGCATCTCCACCACGAACATTTCATTATCACTAAATCATATGTTGACTGATTTGTTTCATACCCTTTGTTAGACTGTCATTTTCATACTAGATTTGACGACGGGTAACCCCGTTTACTTTGTTTCGACTACAGGCTCACGGCGGGTGTGACCGGTCAGCAGAGGATGCTTACTCCTCCATGGCACCTGATCCTGCCTTCGCTTTCGTCGAAGGTCCGTGTTGCCCTACACTCGATTTTGTATGTGTTTTTTGGACTATGATTACGTTTGATACTTTGTTACTTCGCCATTTTATATTGACAATTACATTACGAATTTCTTTCATGTCACGACACTTGCCAGTGATATGTTGACATACTGGTAGTAACTACATGCATGTAAGTTCTTATTTTCAATATCGTCATAGTATTTATGAAATAAATTCATAAAGCATGCACTTTTATTTTACTTTACTTGAACATTTTAGGTAGAAAAAAATCGAGATCGATGTTCAATATAAGATAAGGGGTGTAACTCTTAGAGAAAAAAATGAAACAGAGACTAAACAAACGAAGTTTGTTGAGAAGAGAGGTTAGAATATCGCTTTTGTATAAACAACGGTGGCAAAATCAGTGAAATTTTGATTTCAACTTGTCAGCTGATTCTGGCAAAAAGCTGTACCGACTTACGGGCAAAATCATCCAAAATGATCTTTAAAAAACCACAACCGACTTATAGGCGAACCGACTTTACAAGTAGGCGAGTATATACGGTACATAAAATTATCATCTACAAGCATGGGGAATTTTATTTTAAAAACTATCAACTTTTGGCAATATCAAACAAGTGTATGCAACGGAAAATCGGCATCACCGGGGGAAAAAGGCATCTTATCCACGTTATCAGGCCTGACATGCTAGTACACATCCATTAAACAACGTCTTCCCGCTAGGTGGCGTGATATAATTTCTCTCGGCCTGTGCTTTTGCAGTTTCTCAAGGATTGTCGAAAGGGTTGTCTTCACACAAATACCTACAGGACACTGGACACCACTGACCATTAACATCACCATAAACCAACTCCATTCGACAAAATGGAGGCGGAGCGGGACATTGAGGTAATACGCACTGATGTGGGATAGAGTTCGAACCATATCTACGTCCAGTTGTCAGACCTGTGGATGTAAACATCTAAATAAGTTTTTCAATTAATTAAGAAAGAAGATGAAATAGCAGATGCGAGAGATTAGATATTAGAGTAGATAGATAAGATAGATAGAGTTAGATAACGATAGCTAGATAGATAGATAGAATAGAATAGATAGATAGATAGATAGATAGATAGACATACATGTATTACATTTGCATTTCATAATTTTAGATTTTTAATCTCGGTCATTTTTATTTATTCATATCCTACACTTTGAGAAAGTTTTCTGCTCTCATTTCCAAATTTGAATTAATTATTTTTTTCAATTTCATAATCGATGCCGCCTATCTATCCCATTTCCCCGCCCCTGAGACAATTCACTGAGTATATGTATAACTATAGTGTCCATATTGCGAAAAACAATTAAAAATGTCGATTTCGCCTAGGTTAGAGCTGGTGGCGCTTCGTTAAATGACTCTGGATTGAACGAAGATTACAAGTTGAGCAGAGGGACCAGGGAAGGGATGAATCACAGGGTGCGGTAAATTCTTTTATTTATTTTGTTTTTAAAGTCGAAATACATTAATAATTTTTTTCAAAAATGAAATGTCAGTTTTCAAAAATCAGATCTCTTGTTTAGGGTTGTATGTAAATTGGGCAGCAAATCTATGATCACGTGTCTATGTGAATTGGTGGTTTAGAATTATACATTGATTAAATTCTTTATAACAAAAGAGAAGAAAAGCATATATAATTAAATGGATAAGCATGAAAGGAACGTAGATGCACAATAAATTATATAAATGAATAGATATGTAAATAAAAGAAATTTAAAATTCTAAATTAAAAGCACAAACCGTTCAGTTCAGTTTACTTCACTTACACTATGGAATGATACATGAGGTACATGGACTATATTTAAATGTACAGATATATACGTATATTTTGTACAGTAGCAGGGGTTAAACATACTAAACATCAGAACAGGCAATATCATTGATCGTCAAACAAACATACACAGTTTTCTAAAAGACACGCACAATCTTTAGAAGACATGTAAATTCATTTTTCCCCTTCTTTTTTTTAGTATTTAAGACAGAACAATGAAAACCTCTACGCAATTTGCGCAATGCTTTACGTTCCAGAATATAATGAAATTCATTTTGGCTACTGTTACATTTGTACATAATATAAGCGTTCATTCCGTCAAATATCTATATTGACTCCAACTCACCTGACTTAAGCTGAGAGATGCTGGTCTGTAGTTCTAAATTTATAAATATTTTCGTAACTTTCTTTTTAATAATGTCAAATATTCCCTACATTCGAAATTTGTTTTAGAAACTCTTTGTAAACAAAATACGTACCTATAGAAAATGATAAAAGAATAATTAATCCTGTTGAAACAATCATTCTTAATGCGGCTTATTTTGTCTACTTTAACAATGTTTTTGTTTTTTGTTATTTATACACCAGTCATAACAAGATTGACGTCAAAGCAAATTGTGCAATACGAGGACATACATTAATTATCATACTTAATTAATTTGAAGAAAGAACCACTGAAGCCTTTTTCAGACCTAACATTAAACTTTTATTATATTTGAAATACTCATTATTGCAAATTCAATTTGCTATTTCAAACTTTAGATTCGTTAAATTGGATATTTTTTTTTTACGTGTTATCATAATTTCAAAATTTGTTTTCACGAATTGTACTTTTTCTTCTTTTAGTTTTGACACCTTTCAGTGTTTTCAGTGTTTTCGTTGGTACAAAAAAATTGTAATATGGCACAAATCAACCCGCATAGTTTTATCGTGTTAGCGTTAGTCACCGCGGAATGTGAATACCGCGGTATCTGAATTTTAGTCGATAAATAGCTATCAATGTAGCAAAAATAAAAATAAAACATCTATATATTATAACTCAGGTATCTGAAATTCAATCAATAAATAGATATAAATTAGAAAAAAGAAAACAAATCTATCTATATAAGTGCATTGATACATATATTGTATAGATATATATTTTTTTCTTTTTATCTATTGATTAAAACCAAGTTAACTGCGCGGAAACGGGGTCACAGCGGATTTAGTTGCTCTTAAAGGAAGATTTGAAGAATTTTGTACAATATACTGGCTACACCTCTAGATAGGACAAAAGGAAACTGTATAGAAGTTGTAAGGTAAGAATGGTGTCACTGTTCTCAAACTGTAGTGTCGTATTGTTATCCAGAATTTCCTCTCAACCGGAATCAAACACTATCGGCCAAATTTCACTTTGGTTTACTCTGTTATTTATATTTGGGTCAGTAAAGAAGATTGTTATAGATGGATATATTTTACAAATCACTCGACATTGTCAAAGTATTTTTTACATGGTCCCATGGGAGATCTACGACAAAGTTAATCTCCGTGAGATTAATCGAGGCTAACTATATTTGGACTGGTCGCTTCTTCCTAGACGAATGTCTCTGAGGTTACATCATCGTGTTTCTTAGAGCTGGATGTGCATTAAAGATCATTTTGATAAAATTCACATCGCATCTGTTAAATCAAAGATTACTTAAAGAGGATATAGTATAAGAAAATAATTTTTGAATCCTCTACTTATTGGGCATTTCGTTGTACATCTCAACATTGTTAGTTTTAATATCATGCGAAAAAAAATCTAAATACATATAAATTGGCGATGTTAACATTGTATTAAACGTAATCAAAATCCCACAAAAACATCTATACAAAGTTGAGTGTAGGACAATACGGACCTCCGACAGAAGCGAAGGTAGGATCAGGTGTCATGGAGGAGTAAGCATCCTCTGCTGATCGGTCACACCCGCCGTTAGCAGAAACATGTTTTAAAATGGGGTTACATGTATTTGAATGATGCAAAGACGTACCATGGTTAACCTCATTTTGTTCCATGCAAACTCGTCGATCTTGATGATTATGGTTGATAAACAGAAGTGGAATGCTATGCGCCGTGGCGGTGCACTTTATTTTACACCTGCTGTTTGATAGTCCAATTGTTGAGTCCGATTAATATCTCAAGAACCCTATGTTTGAAAGACATCAAACTTGTTATACTGGTTTTCTTGAATTGTTGATGACCCCTATATATTTTGAGGTTTACAGATGATAAAGGTCAAACTGGATATTTTAAATGACAGATATCAAATTTACATGTAAAACAAATCCACACTGGTCCGTTGAATTTTACCATTTTTTGTTACAATATTCAAAGGAAAAGTCCATCCCTTTTGATTTCGGGGTTGAAGGTCAATTTACTGTGGACATGAGAAAATATTGTCCAATCAGTATTTTGTGAACTGTTTGCATTGCAGATAGCAAACGTGATACACATATGTTCCCATAGAGAAGATGATACACATTGGTTTTGAAAACACAGCATCAAAGGTCAGATTCCTACTCAGTTCGTCTTCGCAGTATTTTGGGAACATTTCGCTGGATAGAATTTGAACTTGGTATACTGATTGAATTCTCCCTAAGTAGGACTAGTTGATGATCCCGACTGATTTTGAGCAAAAGGTAAAAAGTCAAGAAGGATGTAAAAAAAAATATACATGTCCTGCATACGGTAATCAGCGGGGAAAGTGCTGGTCAACATATCAGGAGAATTGAGAGAAATTCTGGATTATGTTGCTTTCCGATACAGTCTTAGACTTGCTCCGGCTTCACATTCACTGACAGAGCAGAGTGAACAGAGTAACTGAAAGATTCAGCGCGGCGGTATTTATACCCTGTTGCCCCAAGTGGATTGGTTAATACATTAATTTATATTAACTCTTGATTGGTTAGAAAAGCTGTAATCTGATTGGCTAATGATTGATTTCAATCCACCCATTTTATCACATATGCATGTGCGTGCATTTAGAAGTGCATGTTCTGTGACGGTTTACTTATTTCGACTACGGGCTCACGGCGGGTGTGACCGGTCAGCAGAGGATGCTTACTCCTCCATGTCACCTGATCCTGCCCTCGCTTTTGTCGGAGGTCCGTGTTGCACTACATTTGATTTTGTATATGTTTTTTGGATTATGATTACGTTTAACACGATGTTACCTTCGCCTAATTGTATATACCGCTCAATGTTTGAAATAAACCGCTTCGAGTTTCATGCAATCACGTGATGCGTTTCCACCAATGAAAGAGCAACATTTTAGTCCGAGGCAAAACAAGCCATTCGCCGTTCCATATTTAACCGCTTAATTTCCATTTGAACCAGTCGACGTTTAATGTAAACCGCTCAACGTTTCATGCAAACCACTCATCGTTCCATATTTAACTGCTTAGAGTACCATTTAAAGCGTTCATCGTTTCATGTAAACCTTACAAGAATCGTTGCTTGCATTTCTGCGTTTCGTGCAGTAAAGCAAAATCACATACAAATGTCAAATTTCGATGTAATTTTGGACTTCTTGCAGAAGATGCAAAAATTGGCAAAGGGAATGTAGACATGGTGAAATAGGAGTTTATTTCCTTCTTCAAAAATTTGCGCCCTCTACATGCAAATACCCTTCCCAAACAGAACAAGAGAAATAACTCTAACAGAAGTTTGCCAAAATGCCTAAACAATGTTTTATTAAATAACTTTTATATTTAGTGACGGTCACGTCTGATCCAGATAAAATAATTATATACAAACATTAGAAATTTTATTTTGAAAATTCAAAATCTTCAACATTTGGCATTATCAAACAAGGCCGATTTTCTCCCGTGTACAAAGGATAATCGGCATCACCGGGGCAAATGGCATCTTATCCATATTATCCACCCTGACAAATTAGGCTACATCCATTAAAACACCTCTTTCCGTTATGTAGGGTGATATACGCCTCACTAGCACCACATAATGGGTCCATGTTTTTGCAGTTTGAAATGGATTGTGGGGACGGTTGTGGACATTCACACACAAGCCTACAGGACACGGGACAACACCGGCCGTTAACAGTTTCATAAACGGGCTCCTGTCGACAATGTGGAGGCGGGCGTGCACAGGGGCGAGGGTGACATTGTTGTGGTGAACCGTATGTACGTCCCGTTGTCAGACCTGTGGTTGTAAATAAGTAAATTGTTTAATTAATTAATCAAGAAAGAAAGACAGAAAGGAATAGATAGGCATATAGATAAACAGAAAGATAAACGGATAGATAGATAGATAGATAGATAGATAGATAGATAGATAGATAGATAGATAGATAAATGGATGGATAGAAATATAAATTACATTTTAGAATTTTATTCAGGGTCGTCGTTGTTGGTCCTAAAACTTATATTGAGAAAATTCTCTGCTTTCATTTCAGTTGGGTTTTTTTTCAATCCAAAAATCGATGATTTCTTTCATCACCACCTACCCCTCCCCCTAGATAATTTACTGAATATATGTATGTGTTTGATTTGCAAGAAAGGATAATTAAAAATGTCTATTTCACCCTGGTTAGAGCTGGTGGCGTTTCGTCAAGACTCTGGAATGCACGAGGACGCGGGAAGTGGGTGGTGGGGTGGGGTGGGGATATAACAGGTTACATGTACTTAACTAACAGAAAAGTTATATATAGATGCGGTATATTCTTCTGTTTATCTTTTTTTTCAAATCCAAGATTAACCCTTTTCTTTCGGAAATGTATGAATAATTTTTTTGGAAATGAAATATCAGTTTTCGAAAACCAAATCTCTTGTTTTGAGTGGTATGTTAGTTAAGTAGCACACTAATGATCAGGCGTCTATGTAAACTGGTAGTTTAGAACTACATCTTCATAATAAAAGAGCGAGAAAATAATATGCATAAATAAATATATAGATCAGATTGAGGGGAACATAGATAGATGTAAATGATAAATTAATTGAAAAATGCGTAAATAAGAGAACAGTTCAGTTCATTTTATAACACTCAAAAGCATGGAATCATACATGAGGTTTCTGGAGCATTATTACAGCGATGCTCATCTTTGGATTATTTTTACATTCAATATTGACTCTAAATGCAGACTGACAACATACATTGTGATACCGGTATGATAAACGTGAATGATTTGACTTTGCAATCGTCACTTTCCTTTTCTTATGTAGTAATTACCACTATCGCCTGCACATGGTGCGCATGTCTCTAGTTATTCGAATCATACGCTAAGGGATGCATGCGTAATGCATGATTTTTTGCAAAACGCAGATACGCGGCGCTATACTTAACCCAAAAAGTTTGACTGGTTGCTCAGAGATTATAACGATCTTGGTTTAAAGTCATCATTTTCCGGCACATACTTCAGGGCTTCTGATATTAATGACCGTCTGTTTGCGATTACAAATTATCACTAAGTCAAATTTTGATGATTGTTTATACTCTGTTAGACTGTCATCTTTTCGTATATAGATTGACTACGGGTAATCCGTTTACTTGCTTTCTCGACTTACGGCTCAAGGCGGGTGTGACCAGGTCAGCAGAGGGATGCTTACTCCTCCATGGCGCCTGATCCTGTCTTCGCTTGGCGAAGGTCATTGTTGCCTTACACTCGATGTTGTATGCGTTTTTTGGGACTATGATTACGTTTAATACTTTGTTACTTCGCCATTTTATATACATGTTGTACAGTTGCTGGGGTTAAACAGATGAAAAATCAAAACAGACACTATGATTGATTTTCACAATAAACATACCAATACACAGTGAAATAAACATACCAATACACAGTGAAATAAACATACCAATACACAGTGAAATAAACATACCAATACACAGTTTTGTTTGAGATACAGAATCTTTAGAATGTGTGTGGGTTCTTTTTTTTTTAAAGTACAAGTATTTAGGACAGAACAATGCTCTGTTACTTCTAAAAAAAATCTATACGCAATTAGCG
>CAJDSM010035101.1:0-16073 GCA_903981925.1 Ostrea lurida | reverse complement strand
ATGTGATATGGTTTCGGTCCTTTGTTATCCCTATACAACTGAGGGATGTGTGACTTTTTCGATCCAAATATTGGAAAGTATATAAAGATTTGCATTTACGTGTATTGAATCTAGGATTCGATTTGCGCTTTCTTAGATCTGTCAAAGGACTGCCGTTCGGATTACCTAAATTTCCGTGATTTTAGTGTTATGCATTAGACCGACTATTGCAAGTTGGTTTTGTCAATTGTACCCGTGTGAATTTTCCCTATAGGATCTCCTTGCTCCCCAAATCCCGCTATTGCCGATGGATATATCATGAACTATCTGCTGTGTACCCATCCATTCCAAGCTGTAAGGACTGATAAAATAAAAGAATTCCCTCACGTGGCCACTTAGTTCCCAGTTATCTAGGCAAATCCATTAAAACTCCGCAGGGAATACATGACGACTAAAGGCTTGGTTGGATTATCTCCCTCATCATGAATGGGCGTACGCGGAATCGCGACCTCTACCAAGTGCCGATCTCCACTAACCGCGAGCGTGAAGCTCAGAGTCTATGAATTTCGGTTCACTTTAGTATAGGATAAAAGGAAAATTAATCCCGAACGACAGTAGCTAACTTGCCACCTGGCTCGCTTTGCTCAAAATAGGCTGCCTGAACAGAGGACGCAACAGCGTGCGTATCCAATACAGGCCTTGAGCCAATGTAACATAACTTTCATTGTTCGTCTCTCCGATGCCCTAGAAACTATTGGGATAAGACACCGTGTGTTTCTTGCTCCTAAGCGGCCGAGACCTCAAGGTATTCTTTTTTGCTTTATACGTATGCCTCCTGCCGGTAACTTTTCATACCGCCATATGAACTTAGCCCGTTTGTCCCGATCGAAAATACCGGTGCTTGCCAATGTAACCATTCGATCAGCATCTGTAGGAATTCCACACCTGTCAAACCATGATGCGCCTGGAGAGCATCTTAAGTTATGCTTCCCGCACTACTACGGGATTAAAACAAATTGACGACAACCACTATAAGGAGCGTTCCTGAGACACTTCATCGCTATCATGCAGCTCCCTCACCCATCCAGTGTCGCTCCATCAGATCCCTAGAGAAAACCCTCACTCTACGCGGAGACTTGCCCCGTAGGAAGCACATGTAGCCGCCCGGCGCAAGCTGGATCATTCCACGTTGATACATTACATATCTCAGATACTCGATTAGCATGGATCCACAATCCCACGACCGTCTGCTTGAATCACATCTTCGTTAAATCACTGGCGGCTCAGATTTTATGGATGATTGTAGTCACAGTAACCAACCAAAGAAATGAACAATGAACTCCAATCGTTAATGTCTTGACAATCGATTTTCCAGTGATGGACCGCGGTCAGGCAATTATATACTGTTAAGTTCATCCTCGATTATGCAAGATCTTCTTCATATACAGTCCATTTTCGTTGTGCCGCAGTAAATCGTCAGTCGAAAACAGTACATTGTTGTTCACTAAGAATTCTTCACCTGCTCATTGTTTTTCTTTCCCAATAATCTATTAACTGCAATTAGAAATAGTACATCCTGACTCCTCAAGCTTAACAAAATACATACACGAATTCTAGTTGAAACTTCATCCATTTGTCCGTATTTTTGTTTTTTGTTGAATCTAAACCACTGGAGTGCTAGCAAAACATTGCGTGTCTATTTTGTTAAACCTATACCAACAGAACCACCCATCACTGTCTTTCGGCCTATCTACGCTAACGTAAGGATAATTTAATTACGGTACACTCTGCACCATCGAAAAGTAAACCATTGTTTGTAAGTTTCTTTTTTATTTTAATCTTTTGATAGAAATAAATTCGATGTGCGTTTCAGGAAGAATGTAGTTTCATAGTATTTCGTTTTTTTTTTCGTTTTTCAATAAAACCCCATATTTTTTCACCAAAACACAATTTTTTTTTTAACGATGTCTTTGAATGCAAAGAATCCTATAAATTTGATCGAAAATCATATTAATTATTACTCATGGTTAAGCAAATTCCATTTATTAAATAAGCTATTATAGTTATTCATTTCTGCAAAGATGTCTGTTTAACATAAACATTCCCGATTTTCCCGGTGATTATTCGACTACCGAACAATCTCCGTCTGCGGAGGCTGACGCTCCAGAACAGCTCTTCCGTGTGTTCAGTTATGATACTTAATCTCACGCGAAGCATTCCCTCCAAACCCAGGGATCTGCCCCTTAAAAACTCTAAAGATCAGTTGCGAATGTCACAGTCAGCTCTATCAATAAAACCTTCCGATGATTCCGAGCAAGATAACTATCTATGATATCTTTAGATCTGCCTACATCCAAAGTGAATCATTTATAGATGCCCTACGAGCACAGAGAAGAATGCATAATCCCCCTTAATAACCATACCCAAAGCAAAGCTCATAGTGGCTATTTTGTAATATTTCCCATTTTATTCGCATCTTTTCAATTAAAAACCCACATTTTCAACCCCCCCAAAAAAAGAAGCGCATTTCCGAAAATATATTTGTATATTTTCCCAATAATCCAATTAACCGTATGTCTTCCTGTCCTTATGTCACTTATTCCCCATAAATCGTACTTTATCTACGTCTTCCTTTGCTTCGGACGGGCGTGGCCACACATGTCGCGGTCGATATCCGGCTCAGTATGGCGGACTGATATTTCAATAGCTCATCTTCGTTCGGTAGAGCCTTTGAACTCACGAACGTTTATCTCTTCGCCCAGGCTTTACCGGCTAACATATAAGCATAACTACTAACGCGATGACTATATATTGTCGAGTTATCCAGGGGCTGTATACATGTTCCAGTATAAGGCGGGCGCGTTCCAGTATCGTAGATGTGATTACTATGCGAACAATCGCTCTCAGAGCCCGGGCCCTTTTATCAATATTACATGTTTGCGACCGTCGCGTGTGATGACTACAAGCACCTTCACTTACTTACCCATACTATCTTTTAAATAATCCAGAGCTATTATCAATTGGACTCTGACACTTAATTAGTTTCCGTTCGATCCTATATTACTAACTGAAGTTAATTGTCTAAGTGATCCAATCATTATTAACGTTGATAGACATTAAATCCAGTCAATTATCTATGAAAGGTTAGGGGTTGCTCACCTCATTAATCCCTGGCAATATTAATACTTATATTTATGCGATCTTTACCTATGTGGCTTGGACGTTTTGGGCCATGTGGCAATACTCTCACTAGACGTCACAGCGTAATGATTTACGTCAGAAATAAGACCGACTAGGAAATTCGGATGTGAATGTTTTCGTAGGCGATCAGAGTTGGTTGAAACTCCATTAGCACATTAGGCCTATCGACATTGAAGCCAATAGTATTCTTACAGTACACTCCCATAACCACCACGACTAACGAGAAATTACAATTCAATGCATATGGATCCGCTTCCTGGATCACGCAAACAAAAACAACACATATCCGCGAAAAGTAGAACTGCTCGATTTTTGTTACTACTCTAGCTAGGCAATGAAGGAGTTTGACGCATCTTTCAAGTCTGATCAACATAAGACGAGCGACGAGCGGATATTAAAATAATATATAACAACAGGGCGCGATTGAAAAGTGAAAATACGCACAAAACAACACGACTTGGTCATCAGCTAGAACACCCCCTCCCTCTCCACCTCCTTTTCATTTCTTCCCGTTCTATCGACTCAGGCTTGTGTCACCGACTTACGTATTCAGGGGTGGGATGTTAAAGATGATTTTGATTATGATTTTCTGTATTAGCTATTCAACACATGTTCTCCTTAAGTTAAATACTTTCAGCAAAATTTATTGTTACAGAGAATGAAGTTCACAGGATGTTATCCTGTTTTCTTGCTATATTAATGTATATTTCATTAGAAATAAAGTGAAAATTTGTAATTTATATATTTGTTCCCGCAGGAACAATTATCATAATTACTGAAAATTCTTACATATTATAAATAGCCTATATATTTTAATATATTTTAAAAAGTAAAGCCTAAATTTAACAAAAATAATTATCTACATGATACAACGACCCCTATTATTTGCAGCAACGAGTGCACCCTCGGGTATCCAAGCGTAACATTTATTATTTTTCTTCTAGCCAAAAAATCAATTCAGTCAAGGCATTTTTCATGTTCGTGTGTGAGTTAAAATATTTATTTGATTTGAAATGAATTGTTGGGTGGGATATCTCTGGATTGCCTCCAAGAACAACTTGCCAGCTCAACATTCTAACAAGAGATTTTCTTCAGAAGGTACAGTTATCTACAGGGAGTGATCATATCTATATATGCCGGCTATAGTCTTCGGACTTAAAACAATATCATTAATAATAATTAGAACAAATGCTTAATTTGTCTTTTGTATCCTTTTTTTTTATATCTGTAATTTACGTACGAAAGCATAACTTTATTACATGTATAGACATAGAAAACAAAGCGGAAAAGATTTACAATTTTCGTCGTAAAGTACAATTTATAGCTACTTAAGAAGAAGAACAAAAAAAAATAAGAAGAAAAGAGCGGACAAGAAAGAACAGAAACTCGCGCTTAGTTTCTCCAAGACGACAAGCCACGGCCTCTATTGAGCATTAACCCCTTTATTTTTTTTCTCTTTCCATACTATAGATCTATCGCGCTTTCGCTATTTTCACACAACTCATAAAAAAATGATGCTACATTTTATGCACATGTACCACATATAGCAAACGTAAACATAGTCTTCATCATACCATTAGCGATGATCTCAGAACGTTAATGACTGGTTAATGTTGATAACATTTAATTGGCTCATTACCTAATGTGAGTTTAATTAAGAGTTTTTATACCAATGGTACTTTAATCGCACGCCATTAACTAGATGTCCACATTAAGGTATTTTTCAAATAAATGTACATTAGCGCTTAACTTGACACATTACTTAATGTGTTTATCGATACAAACTGATCGTGCTCCAGAACAGGGCTAAATCAATTGATTCCTGCTCAAACGAAACATACACAGTTAACAATTGAAAAACTCTACGCAATTTGCTCGCAATGCTTTACGTTCCCAGAATATACTATGAAAATTCATTTCTACTGTTACATTTTACATAATATTAAAGCGCGTTCATTCCGATTTCAATATTGATATTACTCAAATCAACACCTACTTAAGCTAGAGATGGCTGGTCTCGTCAGTTCTATATATAAATATATTTCGTAACTTTCTTCTTAGATAATGTCAAATATTCCCTACTTCGAAATTGTTTAGAAACTCTGATTTTGATAAACAAAAATACGTAACCGTATAGAAATTGCATAAAAAAATAAGGTAATCCTCTGTTGAAACATCATTCTTTAATTGCGGCCTCTATTTTGTCTCTTTAACTAACATGATTTTTGTTTTTGGTATTTATAGACCGTCATAACCGCATGACGTCAAAGTGCAAATTGCTGCATTCGACTCCTGAGAGGAATACATAATTCCATCTATAATTTGAAAAAACCACTGAAGCTTTTTCAGACCTACACTACTGAAACTTTTATATATTTGAAATACCTCATTATTGTTCTATATATCTTCAATTTGACTTTTAAACTTAGATTCGTTTAATTGCGATATTTTTTTTACGTTATCAAATTTCAAAACACTATCGTTTTCACAATTACCTTCTTTCTTTCTTTTATGTTTTTGCACACTTTCAGTGTTATTCACTGTTATTCGTTGGTACAAAAACATCGTAATCCTATGGCAAATCAACCGCAGTAGTTGTATCGTTGTATTACGCTTAGTCACCGGAATGTGAATACCGCCGGTATCCTGAATTGTTAGTTCGGATAAATAGCAGTCTGATGTCAGCAAAAATAAAAATTAAAAGCAGTCCTATAAGTTATAACTCGGAGCTGATCTAATTCAGAATCAATAGAGACTACATTATTTAAAATATTGAGAAATCAAAAAAAACAATCTATCTACATAAGGTGCATTGCATACATATATTGGTATAGATATAATTATTTTTCTTTTTATCTACTTTGTATCTAAAACCAATCGGTAACTGCGGCGGAAACGGGGTCACACGATTTAGTTGCTCTTAAAGGAAGATTTGAAATTTTGTACAATATACTGTACTACCTCTAGGTAGGACAAAAGAAAACGATGAAGTTGTAGGATGATAAGAATGTTGTCCACCTGGTTTCAACTATGTGTCGTTTTGTTACCAGAATTTCTCTACAACCCGAATCAAACTTATCGGCCAAAAAATTCACTTTGGTTTACTTGTTATTATATTTGGGTCAGTAAAGAAGATTGTTATAGAGATAAATTTTACAAATCACTGACCATTGTCAAAGTAGTATAATCATTTCTATTTTGTTACAATGTCCCATGGAGACCGATCTAACGACCAAAGTTAATCTCCGTGAGGATTTAATCAGGCTAACTATATTTGGATCTCGCTTCTTTCCTAGACGAAAGTGTCTCTTGAGGCTTACATCATCGTGTTTCTTAAGGCTGCATGTGCATTAAAGATCATTTTTGATAAAATCACAGCTCGCCTCTGTTAAATCAAAAATTGACTTAAAAGAGGATATTAGTATAAGGAAAAGATAATTTATTGAATCCTCACTTATTGGCATTCGTTGTACATCTCAAACATTGTTAGTTTTAAATTTCACTTTGCGAAAAAAATCTAAATAACATAAATTGCGACATGTTAACATTGTATTAAACTAATCAAAATTCCCACAAAAACAGTCTATACAAGTTGATCTGTAGAAATACGGACCTCCGACAGAGCGAATGTAGATCAGGTGTTATGGAGATAAGCGCATCCTCTGCTTGATCTGTTCACACCCGCGGTTAGCAGAACAGTTGTTTTAAAAATGGGGGGTACATGTATTTGAATGAGTGCAAGATGACGACCGTGGTAACCTCATTGTCCCAGTCAAACTCGTCGATCTTGATGATTAGGTTGATAAACAGAAGGGAATGCTATGCGCCCGTGGCGTGCACTTATTTACACCTGTGTCTTGATAGTTCCAATTGTTGGAGTCCGATTAATATTCAAGAACCCTCATGTTGAAAGACATCAAACTTGTTATACTGGTTTTCTTGAATTGTTTTGATACCCCTATATATATTTGAGGGTTTTACAAGATGATAAAGGTCAACGATGGATTTATAAATGACAGATATCAAATTTACATGTAAAACAATCCACACTGGTCCGTGAATTTTTACCAATTTTTTTTTACAATATTCAAAGGAAAAGTCCATTCCTTTTGATTTCTCGGGGTTTGAAAGGTTCATATTATGGTGGACTGAGAAAATAATTGTCCAATACAGTATTTCGTGACTGTTGCATTGCAGGATAGCCAACGTGAGTACACATATTTCCCAGTAGAGAGGAAGATGATACACAATTGGTTTTGAAAACACAGCATCAAGGTCAGATTCTACTCAGTTCGTCGGCTTCGGCAGGTATTCTTGGGACCATTTCGCTGATAGAATTTGAACTTGGTATATGATTGATCTCTCTAAGTAGACTAGTTGGATGATCCCGACTATTTGCAGCAAAAAAGTAAAAGTCAAGAAGGATAAAGTAAAAAAAAAATACATCCTGCATTACCCGTAATCAGCGGGGGAAAGTGCTTCGTTCAACATATCAGGAGAATGAGAGAAATTCGTGAATATATGTTGCTTTACGATACATATTCTAGACTTGCTCCGGCTTCAACATTCACTGACAGAAGCAGACTGTGAACAGGAGTAACTGAAGAATTCAGCGCGCGGTTATTATACCCTGCTTGCCCAAGGGATTGGTAATACATTAATTTATATTAACTCTTTCTGGTTATGAAAAGCTTGTAATCTGATTGGCTAATGATTGATTTTCAATCCACCCATTTATCACATATGCATGTGCGTGCATTTAGAAGCTGCAATGTTCTTGACGGTTTACTATATTCGACTACGGGGCTCACGGCGGTGTGACGTCAGGCAGAGGCATGCTTACTCCTCCATGTCACCTGATCTGCCCTACGCATTTTTGTCGGAGGTCCGTGTTGCACTACATTTGCATTTTGTATATGTTTTTTGGATTATTGAGTACGTTATAACACGATGTTACGTCGCCTAATTGTATAATACCGCTCCAATGTCTGAAATAAACCGCTTCGAGTTTCCATAGCAATCACCGTGAGGTTTCCACAATGAAAGAGCCAACATTTTAGTCCGAGGCACAACAAAGCCATTCGCGTTCCTATTTGTATACCGCTTAATTTTCCATTGAAACCAGTCACGTTTAATGGCTAAACCGCTAACTGTTTCATGCGAAACCCACTCATCGTTCCATATTTAATACTGCTTAGAGTACCATTTAAAGCGCTTCATCATGTTTCATGTAACCTTACAAGAATCGTTTGCTTGCATTCTGCCGTTCGTGCAGTAAAGCAAATCACATACAATGTCAAAATTTCGATGGTAATTTTTGGACTTCTTGCAGAAGAGACCAAAAACATTGCAAAAGGGAATGTAGGGACATGGTGGCAAAATAGGAGTTTATTTCCTTCTCAAAAATTTGCGCCTCTACATGAAAATACCTTCACCAAACAAACAAGAGAACATAACTCTACAGTAAAGTTTGCCAAAATGCTAAACAATGTTTATTAAATAACTTCTTATATTTTAGTGACGCGTCACGTCTGATCCAATAAAATAATTATATACACAACCTTAGAAATTTTTATTTTCGAAATTCCAAAATCTTCAAACATTTGGCGATTATCAAACAAGGCCGATTTCTCTCCGTGTTACAAAGATAATCGGCATTCACCGGGGCAAATGGCCATCTTATCCATATTATCACCCTGACAAATTACGCGTCTACATCATTTATAAACACCTCTTTCCAGTTATGTTAGGTGATACTACGCACCTCACTAGACCACATACATGGTCCAGTTTTTGCATTAAATGGATTTGTGGGGACGGTAGTGGACATTCACACACAAGCTACAGGAACGGACATACACCCGCCTTAACAGTTTTCATATTCTCGGCTACCTGTCCGACATGTGCGAGGCAGGGCGCATCAGGGGCGAGGTGACATATGTTGTGAGGTGAACCGATAGATGTTACGTCCTACTGTCAGACCTGTGGTTGTAAAGTAATCTTCTCGGTAAAGATCTATCTCTTAAATTGTATATTAATCAAGAAAGAAAGCACAGAAAGAAAGATAGGCATATAGATAAACAGGAAACAATAAACGGATTAGATATAGAATAGATAATAAAGGATGGATGAAATATAATTACATTTTAGGAATTTATATTCGGGTCGTCGTTTGTTGGTTCCTTAAACACTTATTTGACGTAAAATTCTCTTGCTTTTCATTTCAGTTGGGTTTTTTTTCCAATCCAAAAATCGCATGATTTCGTTCATCACCACCTACCCCTCCCCCGTAGATAATTTATGCGAATATATTGTATGTGTTTTGATTTGCAAGAAAGGATAGATTAAAAAAATTCTATTTCACACCTGGTTAGACTTGTGCGTTTCGTAAGACTCTGAATGCACGAGCGGAACGCGGAAAGTGGTGGTGGGTGGGCGTGGGGTATAACAGGTTACTGTACTTAAACTAACAGCGTAAATGCACCAATCTGTTTTTTTTAATGCAAGATTAACCTTCTTAAAGTACAACTAGCGTTAGATCCCTATCTAACCTCTCTCCTGGGATCTTACTCTATTTCAAATTGTATTCGATTTGGAATCTCACTTAGCGACCAAATACCCCTACACTGACCTTTCTACGTTGATTATGAATCTACATTCTCTCTCTGAATCACATATCTGACGTTATGCGAAACCAATCTCTTCGTTATCTGAGTGATATTATTAAGTAGCACCAGCATTAATGAGCAATTGCGTCTATTGTAAACTGGTCGATTTAGAACGTCTTCAATACAGAGCGAGACAACATAATAGCTTACTAACATAAATATTAATCCACATTTGTGAGCGGAGAAATAGATAGATGTAAATGTGATCAGATTAAATGTCGAAAAATCGTGTAAATAAGGAGAACGTCTCCATTACATATATTACACTCAAGGTCATGGAATACATCATAGTTTCTGAGCATATTTACAGCGATTACAGCTCATCTTATGGAGATTATTTTTACATTAATATTGAACTCTAAATGTGCTCACTCATTGTGTCTATACCGGTATGATAAACGTGATGACTTTTGACCTCTTGCAATCGTCACGTTTCCTTTCATGTACGTAAGTGTCCGCTATACCCTGTGCAGTATCAGTCCTTATTGAGTCTCTCATGGGCTATTCGCTCACCATGGATCAGCAGTGTCATGCTATATTGATCATGCTAAGGATGCATAGCGTAATGATGATTTTTTAAAAAGAAAGCGCCGAGCTTACGTAATCCCAAAAAGTTTGATGGTTCTCAGGTTTATAACGATCTTGTTTAAATCATCATTTTCCGCATCATACTTCAGGGCTCATGATATAATGACCGTCTGTGTCGCGCCTGATCTTACAAATTATCACTAAGTCAAATTTTTCGATATTGTCTAATACCTCTTCTAGACTTCATTCTTTTTCGTTATAGATTTACACTACGGGTGTTAATCCGATTTACTTGGTTTTTCGACTTCGGCTTCAAGGCGGGTTGTTGAACCGTCAGCAGTAGGCAGTTGTTGCTCCTCCATGGCGCTGTGATCCTGTCTTCGCTTGCGAAGTCATTGTTTGCCTTCACTCGATGTTGTAGCGTTTTTTGGGAGTATCGATTACGTTTAATACTTGTTACTTCGCCATTTTAGTATACATTTGTACAGTTGCTGGGAGTAAAACAGATTGAAAAATCAAAACAGACACAATGATTGATTTTCACAATAAACATACCAACTACACAGTGAATAAAACATCACCAATACACAGTGAAAAAAACATACCAATATCAACAGTTTTGTTTGAGATACAGATCTTTTAGAATGTGTGTGGTTCTTTATTCTTTTTTTAAAGTACAAGTATTAGGACAGAACAATGCCATGTTTTACTTCTAAAAAAAATCTATACGCAATTAGCGCATTGGCTTTACATTCCAGAATATAGTATCCATTGTACTGTTGCCTTTTATACAAAAGACGTTCATGTCCTTTAACAATAGTACCCATCATTCTACGTCAACAGGAGTGATGGTTGTAGTTTCTATTTTATAAAGGTGTACAACTGTAGTGTCTAAATTATAGAAGACTATTCTAACTTGTTACATAAGTCAAACATTTTCCCCACATTTCCAATATTTGGCTTTTTTAACAAATTCTGTAAAAGCAAAATACGTACCTTTTATAGAATAATTGATAAAAGAATAATAATATCAGTCTTGAAACAATCCATTCTTACTGCGGCTTATTTTGTCCTACTTTACACAACAATGTTTTTTTCGTTATTTATACCCAGTCATAACAGATTGACGTCAAAGCAAAATGCTTGCAATGCAAGGAACGTCCATTAATATTAACATAATTATTTCAAGAAGGACACTATGAAAGCCTTTTTAGACCTATTAAAGGACTTTAATTATATTGAAACTATTCATTATTTGCAAATTCAATTTGCTATTTTAAATTGTGATCTTTACAATAATAATTATTTTTTTTAATAACTACTTGGTTATCAAAATTTTCAACAATTTTGATATCACGAATTTGAATTTTGAATACTAACGAACTTTAAGAATTCGGCTTTACAGTTGAATTGTTTAAATTCAATATGTATACAAATCACCGATAGCAAATTAGCTAAACAATTAGGTAAAAAAAAAAAAAAAAAAAAAAAAAAAAAAGTATTAAATAGTTGACTCAGATTTTTTTTTTACCATGAATTTGTGAACTTGCATTTTAATTCGTGAAAACGAATCACTACAATCTGTTAAAACAAGTAGAAAATAAAATCATTTTGATGATGCATATAGTTGTACAAAAATGTCAACACAAGTTATCAAAATGCATGTACATGTAGTTATAACAAATTAAACAAGTTGTGTTGTGTTGGGATGCCAACACAAATGTCCCCGAACACCTCACCTTATCCAAAATAGTGACAGAGAAATATATTGAGTCCAGAAATATATTAGGGATCCTGAATTAGACCTAACGACTAAATTTGGTTGCAATCCGACAAACTTCATTTTGGGAAGCCATTTTGAAATGGCGACCATCTTGAAACAGTCGAAAATTAAATATAAAGAAATGCTATTGGTAGATATGAATTCTGTACCCTCAATTGTTCACATAACCCAAATGAAGTTGAAAATTTAGCATATTGATAAATTTGCGTATATGGCGACCATTTTAAAAATAGCGGCTCAAAAAATTCTTTTGATGCTGGAAATGAACTCTATGTCATGAAATAACCCTAGAAATAAAATTAGGTTGAAATCCGACAACCCTGATTTTTTTTTTTACTTTTTTGGCGGCCATTTTAAATTAGTGATCATTTTGAAAATTTTGAAAGTTGATTACACCCCTTCTCATGAACCCCTATCAATTCACAAAGTTTCAATTTGATCTGGCAAAGCACTTGAAACATGAGATCGTGCGGACAGATTTCTCACTAAAGTAGAGGAATAATAAGCAAAAACAACATAATCCCGACACTACGTGCTCAGGATTTATTTTTTTAAATCTTATTTTTACTTAGACTGCAAAATCGTTATAACAAATCTAACCCATTATTTGCGAAATTTTAAGATCTGAAATATAAAAACAAGAGGCTCATGGGCCACATCGCTCACCTGAGCACTTTGCTTTATAGAGAAGAACAGAAGTTTGGTATTTACAATGTGCCACTATTCAAAGATATGGACTAAAGTTAACCTATATCATTTTCCTATACCAATAAAATAACCCCAAAATAAGACAGATAACCATATCATAATAGGTTTGGTATCAGACATAGCCCCTGTAGCCCTTTCATTATGTTCTCTTAAAACTGTCTTTATACAATGAACAAGAAAACATAGGTTGAAGGTTGGGGATATCAATAGTTTTCAAGATATAAAGCAACTTCTAAAAGGGCTGAGTCTGTCATAGCCCCCCCCCCCCCCGACCCCATTATGTGTCAATGAACTTGTCTCAACACAAGGATCAAAACAATTTTAATTATTTGAAAAATATCACAGCTTTGTCAAAAGTATCGACAAAAGAAAGTTGTGTTGTATGGTATTTTGTGAATTTTCCAAGGTATTCGGTAGAGTGTAGCATACAAAATACAAACGTATGGAATGACTGGTAATCTTTTTTATTATATACCCATCAATGATCCGGGTGTTGATACTGTAAAATTCCCAGAATGTGATCGGACTTTCCGGATCACCACTTTGTCGTTTTCCGATTCCGTATCAGTATTCTCTGAAACTGATGAGGTCACAATGCAGCAAGGCAACGTTTTTACAAGTGGAGAATGTCGACTGCCTCCTAAACAAAACTGCGTATACACAACAAATGTTTCCACATGTTTGCATATTTTGATAAATTTGGAACACATTATCTTAAAAACATCAATTTAACAAGATAGGTAAAGGGGTAAATTTACCATACTACAGTAACTTGATCCGAAGAGTGGATCACGTCTCGTTGACAGGTGCGGATCATCAATCTTAACACGACGCTTCGCGTCTTGTGATCTGATTTCCACACCTTGATCAACTCGACGTGATTCCGACTCTTGATCAAGTTACTTTAGTAATAATATATATTGATTGGTTTAAAAGTTATCTTTCATCAGAAAGTTATGTACAAATACCTTAATTATACGGTTACTGCTAGCCCTGGTGTTCCTCAGGGCTCTATATAAAGAATGTTGTAGACAAAATGATGTCTATGTGCAGGCCTTTTGCAGACGATAATTTTATGCAATGTTCATCAAATAGTGTTGCTGAAATAGAATATATTTTTAATCAGGATTTATTTATTGAAGATAGCTGGTCAAAATAATGGCTACTTATAAGTTTAATCCCAGCAAAACCAAAGCTGTATTTTGTTTTCTTTGAAAAATCCGCCCAATTAACAAGTGAAATCTTAAAGACACCTTGGTATGGTACTCTCTACTGACCTCGGTTGTTCTGTGTATATAACTAACATTGTAAATAACGCTCATAAAAATGGGCTACTTAAGAAATTGAAGTTTGTTCTTGGAAGAAAGACTCGGTCGAAAATGTATATTGCTTTTATTTCACCAGTTTTGGAATAAGCCTTTGTGGTATGGGATGGGTGTGCATTTTTGAAATTGATATGTTAGAAAAAGGTCAACTACATGCAGTCAGAATATTAATGAGGTTACCTAGTATATCTTCAACAGAATCATTATATTTGGAAACTGGATGGAAACACCCATCAAATACATGTAGAAGACAATAATACAAAACCTACAACCAAGGGACTGACCCACAATTTTTCTCCAAAATTTTGTTTTCCCACTTTTTATGATCAAAGTATCATCAGCAGCATCAATAGGCATTAAATCACAAAATTAGCAATTCATATTTTGTTTGTAAATATAAACACTTGTTACAACGTTACTTTTGGGGTGGCAGTCCTTGTGCAGAGACCGAGCGATGACTGCAAATTATAATTTCCTGGACTAAAACGTGAATACATGTGAAAATGTTCATGTTTACTCTACTTGTTGGTATTTTTTTCTGCTACGGAACTGCCACGTAATGTTGCGCATAAACACCACCCCAAATATAGCGTTGTATCCAGTGATAAAAAGACCCGAATCTTTGTTTACATAACAAAGAGTTGCGGCTAAAACACCTCTCTAATCACTGCATTCAAAAGGTCCCAAACTTTAATGTAGACTATCAATGAGTTATGTCTTTAATATTTAACATCAAAAATGATAAAGCTTTTGATCAATAATCTTGTTCCTATTTATTGGAAACACATTTTTTCGAGTACCCTTTCAAGATACACTACGCGAAAAATCGAATAATTTTGATATAAACGGATCTCAAAAGCTGACGCGTGACCTACCTTATGTTGCAAGTAAGACAATGTGTTAAACGTAATCATAGACCCAAAAAACATATACAAAATCGAGTGTAGGGCAACACGGACCTCTGATAAAAGCAAAGGCAGGATCAGGTGTCATGAAGGAGTAAGCATCCTCTCCTGACCGGTCACACCCGTCGTTTGCCCGTAGTCGAAACAAAGTAAAGGGGTTACCCGTCGTCAAATCTAGTACGAAAATGACAGTCTAACAAAGGGTATGAACAAATCAGTCAACATATGACTTAGTGAATAATTTTGTAATCGCAACAAGGTCATTATAGCGACCGTATAATTTGCGAAATTGATGACTTAAAACGAGATTCATTATAACCCTGAACATAACTTTTTTGTTAGTAGTTGGCCTCGCCAATCCATTTGTATACATTATAGGATGAAATATTTCAAATGTGTTTTGTAAAAAAAATTGGATAAGACAGCACAATTTCAAGCGCGAAAAGACGACACAATAGGTCGCTTATGTTTCTGTGGTTGTAGATTCCTCCACTTCCTGTGCAATACTGCATAAATAACGGGGATACCCATTAAACCTCCTACTAGAGCGAATGCACTTGTGTCAATGAGCCATTTATTTCAAAATTAGGATATCTTTCCCTCAAGCATAGGTCTGATCCTTCGACTTTTTTCATTTACATGTTTTGGATTCCCAACATTTCAGTATAATACACCACTGAAAGATATAATTTGTCAACTGCGCAACTGGTGCATCACAATTGGTATCGTATAAGATGAACACCATTGCCACTGTTTCTAGGTCTCTCAGTTAACAGTGTTTGTAGCACGGGTGATCTGATTGATTGAAGTGCATGAGTATGTATTGACGAAGAAATACCTTAAGTTACATAAGATAGATCTATGCTTTGTGCAAGGCTGTGGTTTTTATCCCAGCAAAGTCCAAGACTACTTGAGTGATATATTCTCCCTTATAAATATAGGGTTTTCATATTATTAATTTAAGATGATTTAAATT